>QJPP01001322.1:0-264808 GCA_003996215.1 Jaltomata sinuosa | reverse complement strand
AGGAGGGCTTAGTCACTAACTCCTAAATGTATCCTACCTGCACCTGAAGCCTCATTACAAGCCAAAACAAGTCCTGTAGTGATCCTGAGCGGCTTTCTGAAGAACTGAAATAGAATAGTAAGGGCAAGCCTATGGTATCGCATGTGCATTGTTTGAAATCATTTGTGAGTGTGAGCGCTTACCTAGTCCCAAATCTTGTGTGTGGGATTTCTTTGTGATAAGGGCACCAAGATGTCTGTATTGTCTATTGATTGTTAGGATAGCTGCGCATGTGTGTATAAAGTGTTCTATCATATCGGAATGACATGTTTGGATCCTTGCAAGTTAGTGTTTCATACATTGTGTGCCACGAGGGAGCTTGATTTAATTGAAAAAGATGTTGAATGACCATGAGTTGCTAGAGACACGAGTTTGTTTTCTTAAGTGAGTCGTAGTATTGTTTTTATGTTATGTTGCTTGAGGAAAAGCGAACGTTTTAAGTTGAGGGTGTTGATGTGCCGCCAATTTACGGCACTTTCGACTCCTTTTTACTAAGAACAATCGTACGTTTTCAAGCAACCGTTGTCGTTTTTGATGTTTTTATGTTGTATTTTCAGGAAATGGAGACAAACATGGAAACGGAAGGAAATACGCGAAAAAGAGCATTCTGGATAAGAGTGATGGCCTGAGTGACGGCCCGTCACACATGTGACGGTCCGTCACAGAGACCGTCAAGTGGTGGCAGGCTACTGCCTAGGAGTGACGGCCGCCGTGACGGTCCGTCACACATGTGACGGTCCGTCACAGTGACTGTCACACCAAGGCAGCACCACTGCCTAGTGGTGACGGCCCAGGCGACGGTCCGTCAAGCCAGTGATGGTCCGTCAGCCTGGCCGTCACACCTGGGCAGTCCGCTACGCGGAATCCGGACGATTTTGGGATTTGTTTTCTAGACTCCTATAAATACCCTATGTTAGGTTTATTTTCATTAGGCAATTATGCAAGTTTATTTGTTAAGCTTTTTAATATAGTTTTCCCAATAGTTTTAGGAGAGAATTGGAGAGCAAGAAACACGTTTTCCTTGTCTTGGAAACGCGTTCTTGATTTGTTCTTGAGTTGTTCTTGAGTTCTTGGTTTCTTGTTCTTGGAATACTTGAAGATTGTTTTCATTATATTGTAAGGATCTTTTCTCTCTATTATGATTATGACTTTCTTCTCTTCTTCTTCAAACATGATTAACTAAAACTCTCACAACTAGGGTTGTGGGAGCCATGGCAAACGTAGCAAGATAGATTCCGGGTAGCGACGGGTTCAATATATGTGTTGTCACGTTGTTAATCATACATTATTTAACGTTTTCTAGTGGTTGCAAACATTAGAACATGCCTAGGTTTAATTTGCTTGAGTAAAGAGATTAAAACCGGGAAACTTGATTAACGACGAGGATTCGAGACTACTAACTCTCGTCTTATGATTAATGCTGTAACTAGATTAATCTACTTGATGTTTAGGATTGAAATCTAAAAGCACACCTTTTCAAGTTCGAGAGAATTGAAAAGTAAATTTGTCTATTTGGTTGAGAAACGTTTAGACGATACCATTAATTCAATCGCATCGTGACACGCATATAGAAAGAACCCCGTTAAGCCTAGAATCGACTTTGTTACTAACGCCATGGTAAACACTTCCCTAGTTCTCTCTCTCCTATTGATTATCATTCATACGTTAAGTGTTTGTTTTGTTTACAAATATTGATCACAAAACCCCCCCTATTTACCGAAAACTATTGACCATTAGTCACGTACTTCACTAAAGGCTTAATCTTCACCATATTCTCTGTGGGATTCGACCCCAACCTTTGTTGGGTTCTATATTTGACTACGACCGCTTACGCTTCGTTAATTTGAGGTGTAGTTTGGGCGTTATCAAGTAGATCGCCAAAAAAACCACTCTCTGAAGTTTCGAGCATAGGGAGGCATGGTGTCCATAGCGTTGGCCATGTCAGGTCATTACCCAGGGCCGCGTCCTTGCCCCTCGTGCTCATGTGAAATTTTTTCCTAAGTCATGAAACTCGCTCTGTTTGAATTCTAATCGATCCTTCGATCAAATAACTTGGTTTTAAATCTCTAACTTGCATACGAGATAGCTTAAAACATAACTCGAGATCTGAGGTGTTAAAATATCTCCCCTTTGGGATCAATCATCCTCGAATGAGGGCCATGCATTGAAGGAATACAAATGAATCATAACAAGGTCTAGTCTCTCTTGAACTACCGCTTACTAACATAAAATTCATTAACATAAGGAGTTTCATAATAGGTCATGAAAAAGAAACGTATAGGCACTAGTTATGAAATGCATGAGACTTAACATAGACATGACATAAGACATAAGTTTCATGGGGCATGAATATTACACATAAGATATAAATTCATAGAATCATAGACATAGAGTAGGATCATTACATTAAACATCTTCCCTTCGAGAAGTGAACAAGGGAGGATATCTATCTTTCTTAGCTTCTTCGACTTTCCACATAACCTCTTCAACATTCTGATTCCTCCATAATACTTTTACTAAAGCTACTGCTTTGGTTCTTAACTTGCAAACCTAATGATCTAGAATTTAACCGATAACTTCCTCATAATTCATACCATCTTTCACACTAAGACATTCTGTAGGGAAAATGAGGGAGGGGTCTCCCACATACTTCTTTAGCATAGAAACATGGAATACTGGATGAATGGAGACCAAATCTACATGAAACTCCATCTCGTAGGCCATTTGCCCAACCCTCTTTAATATTTGGTAGGGGCCAATATATCGAGGACTACGATTACCATTCTTTTCAACCCGCATGACTCTCTTAGTAGGAAAAACCTTTGGGAATACCCAATCATCAATGTTAAACTCTAAGTCTCTTTGCTTCACATCAAAATATGACTTTTGGTGTCTTTGTGCAGTCTTCAACTACCCCTGAATGAGCTTAACTTTCTCCATATCTTGGTGAACCAAGTCTGGCCCCAATAACTTAGCTTTACCAACCTAGAACCACCCAATTGAAGATCCACATCTTTTCCCATGCATGGCTTCAAATGGGGCCATCTGAATACTAGAGTGATAGCTACTTTTATAGGCAAACTCAGTGAGAGGTAGGTGATTATCCCAGATACCCTTGAAATCTAGGACATAAGATTTCAACATATCCTGAAGTGTATGAATTATACGCTCTACTTGGCCATTGGTATGAGGGTGGAATGCAGTATTCAGGTTTACCTTCATACTAAATCCTTTCTAAAATAATTACCAAAAGTGGGTGGTGAGCTGGGAACCTCTGTCTGAAATAATAGACACCGAGGTCCCATGCAGTTTGAAAATTTCCCATATGTACAATTTGGCATAATCCTCAATGAAATCTATTGTATTAACGGGTAAAAACAGAGTTGACTTTGTCAAATGATCTATAATTTCCCAAATCGAGTCATGATGACCACGTAATCACGCAAACCTATTAAGAATTCCATATGTATCATCTCCCACTTTCATATGAGAAGATCTATACATTGAGCCAAACCATCAGGTCTTTGGTGCTCAACCTTAACCTGCTGACAATTCTGACACTTAGCTGCAAAATTGGCAATGTTCTTCTTCATATTGTTCCACCAATAGACTTCTCTCAAGTCATGATACATTTTTGTAGAACCTAGGTGAATAAAATACCTGGAATTGTGCACTTTTTCCATAATCCTCTCTCGGATTTCATCAACATCTGAAACACACAATCTACCTTGGTACCTCAAGACCATCTTCCCCTTTTTCAAAAGTCATAGTCTTATGCTTATGGAGTCCTTCCCTTAGATGGAGAAAGATGGGGTCACGATCTTGCTTTTCCTTAACTTCTAACACTAGGGATGATTAGCCCCATTCTAGACAAGTATACCACCTTCCTCGGAGTCTAAGAGGAAAACTCCTAGGTTTGCAAGATGGTGAATATATTTGGTAAGCTCTTTCTTTCCTTCCTCAACATGAGTTTGAATCCCCATGGACAATCTAATAAGGGTATTAGTGACCATATTTGCCTTTCCGGGGTCATAAAAGATGCTCCTATCATAATCATTGAGTAACTCAAGCCATATTATCTACCTGAGATTCAACTTTTTCTTATTGAAGACATACTGTAGACTTTTGTGATCAGTGAAGACATTAACATACACACCATAGAAGTAGTGATGCCATATCTTCAAAGCAAACATTACTGCTGCTAACTCAAGATCATGAGTTAGGAAGTTCTTTTCATTGTTCATAAGTTGCCTAGATGCATATGCCATTAGTTTACCATGCCGCATCAAGACACCACCAACACCAACTCTTGAGGAATTATAATACATAATAAAACCATCAGTTCCCTCTGATAGGGTCCATACATGAGCATAAGTCAACCTTGTTTTCAAATCATAAGAACTCTTCTCACATGCTTCAGACCATTGAAATTTAGACTTTTTCTGAGTTAGCCTAGTCAATGGGGAAATAATGTTGGAGAAAACCCTTCACAAACCTTCTTTAGTAACCAACTAAACCCAAAAAACTTCTACTATCAGGTGGGGTTGTGGGCATGGGATAATTCTTAACTACATTAATTTATTTTGGAATAAACCTTGATATCCTCACTAGAAATAATGTGACCTAGAAATGCCATAGACTTTAACCAAAATTCACATTCAGAAAATTTGGCATACAATTCACAATCCTTAAGTGTCTATAACACAATTCATAGTTGATTATCATACTCTTTCTCACTAGAGGAATAGATCAGGATGTCATCAATGAAGATAGTCACAAACATGTCAAGATACTGCATGAAAACCCTATTCATAAGATCAATAGAAGTTGTTGGTGAATTAGTCAAACCAAAGGATATTATTAGGATTTGAAGTGACCATAATGAGTTTTGAAGGCCGTTTTTGGGATGTCACTCTCCCTGAATTTGAAGTGACCATAATGAGTTTTGAAGGCCATTTTTGGGATGTCAATCTCCCTATCTTTCAATGGGTGATAACCAGATCTGAGGTCGATCTTAGAGAAACACTTAGCACCCTAAAGTTGTTCAAATAAGTCATCAATTCCGGGGAGTGATACTTATTCTTTATGGTGACTTTGTTCAATTTGCAATAGTCAATGCACATTTTGAGGGAACTATCCTTTTATGCATGAATAGAACTGGAGCACCCCATGGATAGACATTTGGTCTAATGAATCCCTTATAAAGGAGATCTTTCAACTTCCCTTTTAACTTCTTTAGTTATGTTGGGTCAATCCTATATGGTGGTATAGATATTGGTTGCTCATTAGAATGGATATCAATTCCAAAGTTTATCTCTTTGTCGGGAGGGACTCCAGAAAGATTAGCAGGAATGACTTAGGTAAATCATTAATAATTGAAACTAATTGAATGGATGGAACTTTAGCATTTGATCCCTAACCCACATTAAGTGATAAATGTACCCCTTGGAAACCATCTTTTTGGTATTAAGGTAAGAAATAAAATTTTCCTTTGGCACTACTAGACTCCCTTACCAAACTAAGGCTGGTTCATTGAGAAATTAGAATTTCACAACTCTAATTATACAATCAAATTTAGCATAACATGAATACAACCAATCCATGCCCATGGTGACATCAAAGTCAATCATATCTAAGTCAACTAATTCAAATGTGGTATCTATGTGATGAATGGTTACCATAAAATTTCTATAGACTTGTCTGGCTATGAGAGAATAACCAATAGGTGTAAAAATAGCAAAAGATTCAAGAAGTCATTTGGGACTCATTCCAAACTTCATAGCAACATAAAGAGTAATAAAAGATAAAGTAGCTCCAGGGTTAAAAGGGTATTGATAACACCCAAACTACACCTCAAATTAACGAAGCGTAAGCGGTCGTAGTCAAATATAGAACCCAACTAGGTTGGGGTCGAATCCCACAGGGAATATGGTGAGAATTAAGTCGTTAGTGAATTAGATAACTAATAGTCAATAGTTTTCGGGAAAAGAGGGGGTTTTGTGAAATCAAATTGTAAACAAAACAAACAATAATGTATGCGAAATAATCAGTAGGAGAATGAACTAGGGAAGTGTTTACCATGGCGTTAGTAACAATGTCGATTCTAGGCTTAATCGGGTTCTTTTTATATGCGTGTTACGATGTGATTGAAGTAATGGTATCGTCTAAACGTCTCTCGACCAAATAAATAAATTTCTTTTTCTATTCTCTCGACCTCGAAAAGATGTGCTTTTTAGATTTCAACCTTAAACATCAAGTAGATTAATCTAGTTACAGCATTAATCATTAGACGAGAGTTAGTAGTCTCGAATCCTTGTTGTTAATCAAGTTTCCTGGTTTTAATCTCTTTACTCAAGCAAATTAAACCTAGGCATGTTCTAATGTTTGCAACCACTAGAAAACGTTAAATAATGAATGATTAACAACGTGACAATACATACATTGAACCCGTCGCTACCCGGAATCTATATCGCTACCTTAGCCATGGCTCCCACAACCCTAGTTGTGGGAGGTTTAGTTACTCATGCTTGTAGAAGAATAAAAGAAAGTCATATGCATAATAAAGAAAAGAAATCCTTACAATGTATTGAGAACAATCTTTAATTATTCCAAGAACAAGAAACCAAAGATCCCAAGAACGAATCAAGAACAAGATTGAGGAGAAGGAAACCGTGTGTAGCGCGTTTCCCCTCTCAAAACTCGCTCAAAAACTCTCCTAAAATTATTGGAAAAACTTGGTTCAAAGCATAATAATGAAATAAACCTAACATAGGGTATTTATAGGAGTCTAGGAAACCAATCCCAAAAATGCTCGGATTCCGCGTCGCGGACTGCCTAAGTGTGACGGCCAGGGTGACGGACCGTCACAGGGTTGACGGACCGTCGCCTGGACCGTCACCCTTAGGCAGTGGTGCTGCCTTGGCTGCTGCCTTGGTGTGACGGTTTGGGTGACGGACCGTCACACCCTTGACGGACCGTCACACCCTTGACGGACCGTCACCTGAACCGTCACTCTTATCCAGAATGTTCTTTTTCGCGTATTTCCGTCCGTTTCCGTGTTTGTTTCCATTTCCTACAAATACAACATAAAAACATCAAAAACAACAACGGTTGCGTGAAAACGTACGATTGTTCTTAGTAAAAAGGAGTCAAAAGTGCCGTAAATTAGCGGCACATCAATACCCTCAACTTAAAACGTTCGCTTGTCCTCAAGCAACATAACATAAAACAATAAAACGACTCAACTAAGAACACGAACTCATGTCTCTAGCAACTCATGGTCATTCCACATCTTAATCCATTAAATCAAGCTCCCTCGTAGCACACGAATGTATGAAACACTAACTTGCAAGGATCCAAACATGTCATTCCGATATGATAGAACATTCTACATTCACACGCGCAGCTATCCTAACAATCAATAGACAATACAGACATCTTGGTGCCCTCACCACAAAGAAATCCCTCACACAAGATTTGGGACTAGGTAAGCGCTCACACTCACAAACGATTTCAAACAATGCACATGCGATACCATAGGCTTGCCCTTACTATTCTATTTCAGTTCTTCAGAAAGCCGCTCTGGATCACTACAGGACTTGTTTAGGCTTGTAATGAGGCTTCGGGTGCAGGTAGGATACATTTAGGGGTTAGTGACTAAGCCCTCCTTGGAACTACCGACGTCTTATTACCACATAACTTACGTTGTTCATCCTTATTCACCTTTTTATTTCCTTCTTTCTAGCTACAGGTGCGACCTCTTTATTTTGACAATTCTTTTTATTACTTTTTCGATCTTTTTCATCTTTTTTTTTTCTTTTCTTTTCTTAGGCACACACCCGAATTTTCATTCTATTCACAACCAATCTTCTCCATCCTCTTTTTCTTATCATTCACCTCTATAGTAGCCACCCTCAACTTAGGCTGATTGCCTGGTTGAGGTGCACAATGTCCATGGAAGGACCAGGGCCAAAACAGGGTTTACCTCTATAGTAGCCACCCTCAACTTAGGCTGATTGCCTGGGTTGAGGTGCACGATGTCCAAGGAAGGACCAGGGCCAAAATAGGGATTCAAAGTTAAACAGGAATGGTGACAGGTTATTGAAAGAACAAGGTCAATTATGGCTCAAACAGGGATCAAAGGGGTTATTTATATTTGGACGGTCTTTTAGGTTAAGTGGACTGCACACAAAAAGGGCCTGTGATCCTTTCCTAAGCAACCAACTTCAAACTTAACAAAATAGACCGGGCAAGTTCTAGATGCATGCATAGAGTAAGAATTTATAACAATAATCTCATACACTCTTGGCACCAAGAAACTATATCGCTACCAACTATCAAACAACCGCTCGGCTTAAGCATACTCATTCTACTCATAATCACACAATGACATTCAAGGATCCGGACAGTCAATTGTTTCAACATAAGTACAAAACCAGAAAATTTTTCAGAAGGGGCTCCTTTTAGTCCACAAAAACGCCATTTATCACTATAGACACTAAAAAAATTTAAACTAACAACCTAAACATGCCGGTTCTACTAGATAGCACACCGGAGGGAAAAGAAACACGGCAAGGAAAACCCTCGGTGGTGACTCACAGGTTTCCCCACACCCTCAACTTAGACTCATGCATTGTCCCCAATGCATCTATATGAAAGCTAAAAACTGTGAGAGAAAGGAATACCTGTGAAGTCGATATGACTCAGATTCTGGAATGATGTTGGAGACCGCCAGGGTCTCCAAAACAAGAGAACTCGATGGAGTGTGTGCACGCGACAACCTCATGTTGCGTTTCAGCTTCTTCCTTCATTGGCTCCGCAGCTAGTCGCGACAACTTCTTCGCTCTTTCTTTGCAGTGCGGTGTTTTCGTTTTCTTGATTTATTTTCACCGCTTTCTTTCACCTGCTCGTTCTTTTGCGATCGCGACTTTACTCTCATAACAGCTCGGGTTTCAACACAACCCTTCTCTTTAAAATACACATCCGCAGAGACTTCCTCAATAGTATTGATGACCGCGACCACCCTCATCTCACTTGGTTGCTTCATCAATTTGGACACATCGAACTTGACCACTTCATTGTTTAATCGGAAGGTCAGTTCATTTTTCTCCATGTCGACCAATGCTCTTGCTGTGGCTAGCAATGGTCGTCCCAAGATTATGGGAACTTCAAAATCCACTTCGCAATCCAAGATCACAAAGTCGGCCGGGAATATAAGCTTACCGATCTTTACTAGCACATCAGACAATATTCCCACAGGTCTCTTCACTGAGCGGTCAGCCATCATCACTCTTATGGTCATTGGTTTAGGAGCTCCCAAACCCAGTTGTTTGTAGATGGCTAGCGGTATCAAGTTGATGCTAGCACCCAGATCACACAAGGCTTTCCCGAAGTTGAGCTTCCCAACAGTGCAGGGAACAGTAAACGCACCTGGGTCTTCCTTCTTTTCCACTAACGATCTAGAGGAAATAGCGCTGCAGTGGTGGAGGTTGTCTTCTGGTTCAAAACTTACCAACCTCTTCTTTGTAATCAAGTCCTTCATGAACTTGGCATAACCGGGCATTTGTTCCAGCGCTTCCACCAATGGTATGTTTATTGAAATCTGCTTCAGCATGGTCATGAAGTTCAGAAACTTACCATCGTCAGCTTTCTTCTTCAAACGTTGTGGGAAAGGAGGTGGTGGTCGAGGCATCATAGTTGGAAGCTTTTCAGCTTCCTTTCTTTTCTCCGCGGGCTTTGGAGTTTCCTCCTCTACCGCCTCTTCATTATCCGCAGCATCACCTTGAGTCTGAATTACCGGATGTGATTCCGGTAATATTTTTCCGCTTTTTGTGGTGATCGCCATACAGCTAGCGTCATTCCTCGGATGAGTCGTGTCACTCGGCAAGGTACCTGTCTTCCTTTGGTTTAAAGATTCCGAGATCTGACCCACTTGCTGCTCCAATTGCTTGATTGCGGTGGAATGTGACTCTACTACCTGACTCAACGTTGATAACTCAGTCCTCATTGCCTTTACCCCAGAGTCAGTCGATTCCACCTTTAGCAGCATCTTCGCCATCATGTTCTCTAGCTTGGAAGTCCCTGCCTCATTGCCAGCTTTGTCCCGATTACCAGGTAGTACATACAACCCACCTCTATCGGTGTTATTCCTCCAGCTACCTTGATCGCGATCTCTGTAACCATCTTTCTCATAGTGGTTGTCTCTCTGGTAGTTCCGACCTTGGTTTCCCTGGCCATTGGCCTGGAAAACCCCCCAAGTAATTCGCCTCCTCAGTCTCCATACCTTGGGAACCCACCGCTTGTACCTTCTCCATACCTCCTGAGAACAAGTGCTTGGTCAGTAGGTCCAACTGCGTTTTCAGATGCGCCATGTCTTGGTCGCGCTCCTCCTCTTTCCTACGCTGCTCTGCTGACATACCAACGGTATAGGTGCTAGCTGCAACCTCTGAATCTCGTGTGTGCCAGGCCCTGTTGGTTTTGGTGAGCCTGTCCAAAGTAGTTGTGGCCTCAACAAAGGTAAGACCCATAAATGCACCACCTGCTGCATTGTCTAACGTCGACTTGGTAGCCGAATTCAGTGCCCGGTAGAACGTCTGCATCAAAAAGTTATCAGTCAACTGATGGTTCGGGCATTGTGTTATCTTCTTTTTGAATCGCAACCAAGTCTCGTGCAGTTCTTCGTGCGGTTGCTGCCTAAAGTTGCTAATCTCGTCCCTCAACTGTATCATCCGAGAGGGAGGAAAGAACCTTTCTAGGAAAGCTCCTCTCAACTCTCCCCACATTGCGATAGAGTCAGGGGTCAGCTCTGTCAACCACAATGCTGCCTCATCAGACAGAGACAACGGAAACAACCTGAGCCTGATCGATGTCTGACTCACGCCCGGTAGTTCAAACGACTTGCATATGCCCACAAAATTCATTAGGTGCTGGTTTGGATCCTCCCCAGCGACACCTCGGAACACTCCTCTCAAGTTCAACAGCTGGATCATCGTGCTAGTGATGTTGAACTTGGCTCCGGGCGGTAGCGGTGGAACGACAATGGCGCCCGTAGCGCCAGCTCCATCTAAGTCGAGATCCTCATCATTCCTTGCGATCTCATCCTGCAGACCACCAGCATTCAGATTTTGTTGGGCCTGCAGTTCTGCAGCGATCCTCGCTGCCTCTAGTTGTGCGGCCATATTCCGCCTCAATGTTCTAGCAAGCTCGGGGTCGTAAGGTAAAATTTGTTCCCCCAAACTTCGGGTACTTGTCATGCACAACTGTGTACCCTGTCAAAGACAAAAACAACAAATAAACGTAAAGCAGGAAAGTATGACTAAGAGTCAAATAAACACACCAGACTTAATTAACAACCGTATTCCCCGGCAACGGCGCCACTTTTTGATAACGCCTAAACTACACCTCAAATTAACGAAGCATAAGCGGTCGTAGTCAAATATAGAACCCAACTAGGTTGGGTTCGAATCCCACAGGGAATATGGTGAGAATTAAGTCGTTAGTGAATTAGATAACTAATAGTCAATAGTTTCCGGAAAAAGGGGGGGTTTTGTGAAATCAAATTGTAAACAAAACAAACAATAATGTATGCGAAATAATCAGTAGGAGAATGAACTAGGGAAGTGTTTACCATGGCGTTGGTAACAATGTCGATCCTAGGCTTAATCGGGTTCTTTTTATATGCGTGTCACGATGTGATTGAAGTAATGGTATCGTCTAAACGTCTCTCGACCAAATAAACAAATTTCCTTTTCTATTCTCTCGACCTCGAAAAGATGTGCTTTTTAGATTTCAACCTTAAACATCAAGTAGATTAATCTAGTTACAGCATTAATCATTAGACGAGAGTTAGTAGTCTCGAATCCTTGTTGTTAATCAAGTTTCCTGGTTTTAATCTCTTTACTCAAGCAAATTAAACCTAGGCATGTTCTAATGTTTGCAACCACTAGAAAACATTAAATAATGAATGATTAACAATGTGACAATACATACATTGAACCCGTCGCTACCCGGAATCTATATCGCTACTTTAGCCATGGCTCCCACAACCCTAGTTGTGGGAGGTTTAGTTACTCATGCTTGTAGAAGAATAAAAGAAAGTCATATGCATAATAAAGAAAAGAAATCCTTACAATGTATTGAGAACAATCTTTAATTATTCCAAGAACAAGAAACCAAAGATCCCAAGAACGAATCAAGAACAAGATTGAGGAGAAGGAAACCGTGTGTAGCGCGTTTCCCCTCTCAAAACTCGCTCAAAAACTCTCCTAAAATTATTGGAAAAACTTGGTTCAAAGCATAATAATGAAATAAACCTAACATAGGGTATTTATAGGAGTCTAGGAAACCAATCCCAAAAACGCTCGAATTTCGCATCGCGGACTGCCTAAGTGTGACGGCCAGGGTGACGGACCGTCACAGGGTTGACGGACCATCGCCTGGACCATCACCCTTAGGCAGTGGTGCTGCCTTGGCTGCTGCCTTGGTGTGACGGTTTGGGTGACGGACCGTCACACCCTTGACGGACCGTCACCTGAACCGTCACTCTTATCCAGAATGTTCTTTTTCGCGTATTTCCGTCTGTTTCCGTGTTTGTTTCCATTTCCTACAAATACAACATAAAAACATCCAAAACAACAATGGTTGCTTGAAAACATACGATTGTTCTTAGTAAAAAGGAGTCGAAAGTGCCGTAAATTAGCGGCACATCAGGTATGTCAAAAGGCTTATCTTATGATACGAGTCAAGATCAACCTCCTTGGTCTCATTAACAAGCATCATCCTGAAAATATTCTAAATCTCATCAATGAAGTTTTGGAGTCCTCTTTGATACGTTCAAATTACAACCTTTTAAAAGTGCAAACAATCGTTGTAAAATATAGTATCCCAATGACTAGGCTGGGGTTGAATCCCACAGAGAATAGAGTAAGTAATATATTACTTAAAGTTATTGATTTACTTCACGTTATGTAAAATCTTATCCCTTAATAAGAGTATGATTTGTTTTACTAAAAATAAAGTTTGCGAAAAATAAATCTTTAGAATTGACAGTCTTATGGAATCCAGGAATGTTTCACCACACAATAGAGTTCATCTAATGGTTACAAGCGTCAGTATAGGCAATCCTAGGTTGATTTTGGGTGAACTATGGTCAATGATACCAATTACTACCTTTCGATGTGAAATTGAATAATCCTTCATTTATCTTCCCAATTAAAATAAAGCGTATTATTTAAATGACCATACTAATTTAAGTAGAATTTACGTATTCCTATGAAATCCCATTAAACAAAGATTTACTCTTTGAGTTCTTAGCCATTGATAATTTCCCAAACTAAATGAATCCTTTCGGAAAACACTAAGGTTCAAGGACTTTTAATTAACGTTTGCAACTGCTAATTTTCCAACAATTTGATTATTAACAACTCACCACAACCTATTGAATCCTATATCAACACTTTTCCCCTAAGATTCGTTCATTGCGTGGATTCACAATCCCAGATTTGGGGTTTAGTTACCCATACTATAGAGAAAGGAAACAGTGATAGTTGAAAGAGACATACTTACAAATCAAATAGATTGATAACCAAAAGTTGTTCTTCCAAACAAGCACTAAAAGTAGCGCCCCAAATTGTTCCAAATCTCAAAGCAACAAGTAACGTGGTATTTTTTTTCCAAAAACATGTAAAAAGTAAGCTAAAAGAAGTGTCTGTCAAAATACCCTTGCAGTCCTATTTCTAGCCAAGTGCAAATTAAATCCGGATTGGTTTAGGAAAGAAAAAAGCATTCTCAAAATAGCCGCCAAAATGGTCCATTTTGATCAACAACGGACCATTTCTTGCTCCGTTGTAACTTCCAAAATTCCATTGTCGTCTGGTTATGAAAATGGTGAGGAGAATGGACCATTGTTCCTAAAAACAGTCCATTTTTAATTCTGTTTTAACTTTACTTTTTTCGTAAGCTTTTGTCTTCGAGGTTGAACGCAATGGTTGTACCAGTGGTCCGTTTCAACTCACAAAGATCAGAAAAACATCTCATTTCTGGCCCATCTACAAAATTTTACATGTTAAAATGGTCAGGAAAATGGTCTATTTCATATAGAAATGGTCAGTTTCTCCATCCGTTTGACAAAAATAGTGAACAAAACAACTTTAAACCTTCATTACGCTTTAAGAAATGATTAGCTATTGGGTATAACGGGTAGTTTAATGATTCGTAGTGATGAACAAGAACCCCAAATTCCAAGTTTTTATCCTTATGATTAAGGTTAGGGTCTGTAGACTACTTCTATGGGTCCTAAAACTCATCGTGGGGGGGAGAAATTAGAAATTTGGGATTGTTCATAAGAGGAACAACGCAAACCACCAAATATAGTTCAATCATCAGAATTGCACGAATGCAATCCTCCAGTAATTTCCAACCAAATTTCCACACTCAGCATTCACAACAACAATCATAAGCCACAGTACTCACACTTCCCATGATTTCCCTTTTATTTAAAGCAAGTATTCATCACCCAATTTCATACCCAATAAGATAAACAACATCCTCCAACTCATCCTCATCAAGCTATTAACATTAGCAACTAGGATTTCTCAAATAACAATCAATACCCACATAACCCTGGCTTCCAATTGAGAGACAGAGGATGAGATGAAAGTATTATATCAACCCAATGGAGTAAGTAAAGAAGAACATACCTGATAAGTGTTGATGTCTTCACTTGCCATACAAACAAGTAAAGAGAGGGCAGAGACAAGAGGTGTGTGTGTGCGCGCATTTCTGCTAGAAGGCGAAGGGAGTATGGGAAAAAAAAGTAGTTTGGGGAAGAGAATTTAAGGGGAGAGAAAAATGTGGGAGAGAGTTAAGAGTAGTAAAGGGGTAGGTTACCTTATTTAAATGGGAGAAGGGGCTTTAAAACGGATTTTGTGAACCCTTAGAATCCTGATTCTTGATTTTGATTTTGTTTTTCAAAATGGTCGACCAAACGGTCTGTTATTTTCAGAAATTGACCATTGTGGTAACCATTTTATTTACATCACAAACTAGTGGCATCACAACTTCCAAAATTTATAACGGATGACAAAACAATCCATATCCAAGGAAATGGTCCATTTTGTCCTTTGTTAAGGCTTACCAGATTTGTTGTATTTCACAACTTTATTTATGTCTAGCCCTTGTCCTTCTCTGCACATCAATCACCCATAACTCTACCCTAACTACAAAAATACACAACTACAAATAAAAAGAAAATAGTAAGCTTGGGTTGCCTCCCAAGTAGCGCCTGATTTAATGTCATGGCACGACGCGTTACCAAAGATTATTCTTGCACCGGTCTATCCTTGAGACGAAGTTCCTCAACCATTTTGTCACTATCAGAAATGCCAAGGCAATGTTTTACCCTTTGGCCATTAACCTTGAATGTGCAAGAACTATCTTCATAATCCAACTCAACTGCTCCATGTGGAGACATGCTTACGACCATGAAAGGTACAGACCATTTAGATATTAGCTTTCTCGAAAACAACTTCAACTGAGAATTAAACAGCAACACAGCATCTCCAGGTTGAAACTCTCTACTCATGATCTTTATGTCATTCACCAGTTTCATTATCTCTTTGTATAGATTTGCACTTTCATAGGAGTGAAATTGGAACTCCTCTAATTTAGTCAGTTGTGACACCCTGAACTTTGCAGCTTCAACCCAGTGAAGATTTAGTTTCTTCAATGCCTAAAGTGCTTTGTGCTCTAGTTCAATTGGTAAGTGATAGGCCTTTCCAAACACCAATTTGTAGAAAGATGTGCCTTTTAGGTTCTTGTAAGCCGTATGATATGCCAATCGAGCATCATCCAGCTTCTGGGACCAGTCAGTACGGTTGGCATTAACATTCTTCGCCAATATGCTCTTGATCTCTCTATTGGACACTTTAACCTACCCACTTGTTTAAGGATGGTAAGGGGTGGATACTTTGTGCTTAATTCTGTACTTATCAAGTATCCCAACAAATGCTCTATTACAGAAGTGAGAGCCACCATCACTAATTATGGCACGAGATGTGCCAAAACGAGTGAAGATGCTCTTCTTGAAAAAAGCGATAACGCTTCTAGCTTCATTGTTTGGTAAAGCAATTTCCTCCACCTATTTAGAAATGTAGTCAATTGCAACAAAGATGTACTTCATGCCTTGAGAACAGACAACAGGACCCATGAAGTCGATCCCCCACACGTCGAAAAGCTCAACTTCCAGTACAAAGTTTATAGGAATATCATGCCTCCTCGATATGGTTCCTGTATTTGGCATTTGTCACAGCTCCTTGCCAGTCAATTAGCATCATTATAAAATGTTAGCTAAAAATAACCGCACTCTAGAGCTTTGGTTATAGTTTTGTTCCCAGAATGGTGGCCCCCTACTAGAGTGTCATGGCATGCTTTTAGGATGGGAAGGAACTCATCCTCGCAACACATCTCCAGATAATATTATTTGCGCAAATCCAAAATAGATAAGGTTCCTCCCAGTAGTAATATCTGACATCTTGTAAGAACCATTTTTTTTGTATTTCTTGACATCTTCTGGTATCACACCTGCAACTAGAAAATTAGCATAGTCAGCATACCAAGGGGCTATGTCATGGGACATTAGCCAATAGCCTCTCATCAAGAAAGGCATCATTAAGTTCAACCTCTTCAGTCGGCTTTCCATTCTCCCCCAGTTGCGATAAGTGGTCCACCACTTGATTTTCTTTCCCCTTTTTATTCTTTACCTCAGAATCAAAATCCTGTAGCAACAATACCCATCTGATCCACCTCGGTTTTGCTTCCTTCATTTACATCAAGCATCGGATGGATGCATGATCAGTGTACACCACCACTTTGTAACCTAAAAGATACACTCTGAATTTGTCAAACGCATAGACAATAGCCAACATCTCCTATTCGGTTACTGTATAGTTTTTCTATGCCCCATTGAATGATTTACTTGCATAGTATACAGGGTGTATGATTTTGTTGTAGTGTTGGCCAAGAACAGCTCCAATAGCATACCACTTGCATCACACATCAACTCAAAGGGTAGGGACCAATATGGTGCCATAATAATTGGTGCCTCTGTCAACCTGCGCTTCAACTTCTCAATTGCCTTCAAGCAATCTTCATCAAAACTGAATATAGCTCCTTTTCATAAATCTTGCACATTGGCGTGGAGATTTTAGAGAAGTCTTTGGTGAACCTTCTATAAAATACCGCCTGCCCCAAGAAATTTCTCACACCTTTAACATAAACTGGTGGTGGTAGTTTGGCAGTGATGTCAATCTTAGTTTGGTCCACCTCTATTCCCTTTTTAGAAACCTTATGCCATAGAACAATGCTATGTTGTACCATAAAATGCCATTCTCTAAGTTGAGCACTAAATTGGTCTCCTCACACCTTACCAGAACCTGTTGAAGATGCTCCAAACAGTCTTAAAAATTATCACCCATGACTGAGTAGTCATCCATAAACACCTCTAGATAATCTTCAACCATATCAGAAAATATAGACATCATGCACCACTGGAAAGTTGTAGGATCATTGCAAAGACCAAAGGGCATTCGGATGAATGCAAATGTCCCATATGGACAAGTAAACATGGTCTTCTCCTGATCCTCCAGTGCAATATTACTTTGGTTGTATCCAGAGTAGCCATTAAGGAAACAATAGTGAGCTCATCCAGCCAACCTGTCCAGTATCTTATCAATGTAGGGCATGTGAAATAGTCTTTACAGGTTACTGCATTGAGCTTTCGGTAATCCATACAAACACGCCACCCGGTGACTGTTGTAGTTGGTATCAGCTCATTCTTGGAATTTTCCACAACAGTAATTCCTCTCTTTTTGGGCACACACTAAACTAGGCTGACCCAAAGACTATTAGCAATGGGGTAAACTACCCCCATATCTAGCCACTTTATAATATCCTTTCTTACCACTTCCTACATGGCTTGGTTGAGTCTCTTCAAGTTCTCAACACTGGGTTGGCTATCATCTTCTAGCTTAATTTTATGTTCATATATGCTTCGTAGGATCCCATAAATCTCAGCTATTGTCCATCCAATAGCTTTTTTGTACTTCCTTAGCACAATTATCAGCCTCTTTATATGCACATTAGAAAGTAAAGTGGAAACAATAACAAGCAAAGTTTCATTAGATCCTAAGAATTCATCCTTGAGGTGGGGTGGGAGCTGCTTTAGCTAAAGATTGGGAGCTTCAATGATAAATGGTTTTGTTGGTGGCATGGCTCTATTTTCTATATCTAGAGAGAGTTTCTTAGGAGTGTAAATGTATGAACCAAGCCCTGTTTGGGCATTCACGGTCTCCACATATCCCTCCATGTCCCCACCATCATTGTTCACCAAGATAGCTGCCAATACTTCACCAAAACTATCTTCCTCAACCTTTGCTTCTATTGTTCTCTACTGCATCCTCTACAACATTTATCACTGAGATGTTATGATACTTTCTTGGTAAGGACATTACCTTGCTAGCTTGAAATGTGACCTCTTCTTCATTAACTCACAATTTAATTTTATTCCTCTCCGAGTCCATTAGTGGTCTCCCTGTTGATAGAAATGGACATCCCAAAATGATTGGTATCTCTTTATGCACAGCATAATCCAGTATCACAAAATTAGCTGGTAACATGAATTTTCCAACTTTGACTAGCACATCATCAATAATACCGATGGGTCATTGCACGGACCTGTCGGCCATCTGCAACCTCATGCTGGTAGGCTTGGGATATCCAAGTCAGGATTGCTTGTATATAGCCAAATGCATAAAATTTATGCTAGCACCATTGTCATAAAGTGCTTCAGCAAAATCTCTCAACCCAATGGTGCAGAGTATTATGAATGCACCCAGATCACTTTTTTTCTCAATCGGGTAGTGTGAAATAATAGAGCTCACCCTATGAGTAAGCAGTACATCTTTCTCCTTCGCAGATCCCTTATTCTTGAGAAACTCTTTCAAGTATTTTGCGAATCTTGGCATCTCTTGGAAGGAATCCAGGATTTGTATACTCATCGACAACTATTTCAATTGGTCATAAAATTTCAGGGATTTGGCATCTTCAATCTTTTTGACCAACCTTTATGGAAATGGTGGGGGAAACTTGAATGTTTGAATGGTCTTCCTAATAGGCCCTTTCTTTACCTCATCAACCTTCACCTCACTTGGAGCTTCTTTCTTAACTACATTCTCTTCCTCAGGACTAACCTCTACTTCTTCCACCAAATCAATAATTATCTCAGTGTTTACTGTGGTGAGACCACTCCAGGTGGTGATTGCCATACAGTGAGAGGTACTATCCACATTCTTTGGGTTAGCAATGGTATTGCTGGGAAGTTCACCTTTTATCTTTGAGTTCTGTTCTCTAGACAAATCCCTGAACTGTTGTTCTAATTTCTGAATTAATGTGCTGTGAGAAGTGACCACCTCTGCCGAATTCTTTGTTGAAGTGTCTGCCTTTTCCTCATTTGGAAGAATCCTCTCAAGCATGATTTCCATTTTTGATAATCCTTGCTCTTGTTGATTTTCTCTAAGTGGAACATAGGGGTTTGTACTCTTATTCCCAATGTTATGGGCATTATTGTAGTTACCCTGAATATGAAGTTGTGGTCTCCATTGTTGTTGATTGTTATATACCTGCCCATGATACATTTTCCCTTGGATGACCACCTACATTGTTGTTGATATAATTCACATCTTTAACATGTGTGGCCTCTGTCTCACTGTACTCAATCTCCTCTAGAATATAATCTGAAGCTTGGTGAAGAGGTATGCTCTCAACTGCATTAACCTTTTTGATTTCATCTTCAGACAATTTTTTCTTGAGCAACTCTAGACTAGTATCAAGCCTTGAAATAGTCTCATCTCTTTTATGATTTTATTTGGATAGATTATCCAAGGAAGAAGATACATAATTTTAACTTGACCCACTCAAATACCAAGCTTGATTGTGAGAAGTGAACTTATTAATCATCTGTGTGACTCTAGAAAAAGTATTATCCATGAAGCTCCCTTCAGCGGCATTGTTTGCAATACATTGAGAGATTGGGTCTAACCATGTGTAGAACTTCTCCATCAGTATGTTATCTGGAAAAATCATTACTTGGAGACCTCGAGATATAGAGCTTGAATTGTTCCCATGCTTCATAAAGTTTCTCCCCTAGTAGCTGCTTGAAAAACAAGATCTTATCTCTGAGTTTGGCTTTCTTGCTTGGGGGATAACACTCTTTCATAAAGGTGCTCACCAACTCATTCCATGTTTGAATTGAATTCAGAGAGAGGTGGTTGATCCATGTGCGAGATTTCCCATTTAATGAATATTTGAAAAACCTCAGCCTGAAAGCTTCGTTTGACACGTGGTTCTGCTTATAAGTATGACACACATCTATGATGTTTTTCAGATACTCATGGGAATCATCATCAGTAGAGTTTAGGAACAACCCTTCATCCCTTAGCATAGCATATACTCCCTGCTCAATCTTGAACATGGAAGCATCCATTCTAGGAGGCACAATGGCACTGACATAGTTATATTAAGGTACCTCCTTAGCGAACACACTCACTTCCTCATCAAAAATGGATTTTCCATATGCACATTCCCTGGTGCATTTGGTTGACTGATTCCTTTGTTCATTTAATTTTGAGCAATCTTACTTGCCTGCAATCAACACAAAAGATATCAAGTGTGATGGGATAAGTAAAGGACACAAAGTAAAGCAATAATTACTTTAAGTAAATTTCAAAATCATATTCCCCGACAACAGCGCCAAAATTTGATACGTTCAAATTACATCCTTTTAAAAAGTGCAAATGATCATTGTCAAATATAGTAACCCAACGACTAGGCTAAGGTCAAATCCCATAGGGAATCGAGTAATAAAAATACTACTTAAAAGTATTTATTTACTTCACGTTATGTCAAATCTTATCCCTTAACAAGAGTATGATTTGTTGTACTGAAATTAAAGTTTGCAAAAAATGAATGCTTAGAATTGACAAAGCTTTATGGAATCTAGGATTGTTTCACCATACAATGGAGTTCATATAAGGTTACAAGCATCTATATAGGCAATCCTAGGTGGATTCTGGGTGAACTATGGTCAATGATACCAATTACTACCTTCCGATATGAAATGAAGCGTATTATTTAAACGATCACACTGAGTTAAGTAGAATTTACATATTCCTATGAAATCCCATTAAATAAAGACTAACTCTTTGAGTTCTTAGCCATTAAAAATTTCCCAACCTAATTGAATCCTTCCAGAAAACACTATGGTTCAAAGGATTTTAATTAACATTTGCAACCGCTAATTTTCCAATAATTCAATTGTTAACAACTCACCATAACCTATTCAATACTATATCAACACTTTTTTCCTAAGATTCGTTCATTGTGTGGATTCACAATCCCAAATTTGGGGTTTAGTTACCCATACTACAGAGAAAAGAAACAATGATAGTTGAAAGAGACATACTTACAAATCAAATAGATTGATAACCAAAAGTTGTTCTTCCAAACAAGCACAAAAAGTAGCGCCCCAAATTGTTCAAAATCTTAAAGAAACAAGTAACGTGGTTTTTTTCCAAAAATGTGTAAAACGTATGCTAAAAGAAGTGTCTATCAAAATACCCTAGGAGTCCTATTTATAGCCAAGAACAGATTAAATCCTGATTGGTCTAGAAAAGGAAAGACGCATCCTTAGAATGGCTGCCAAAATGATCCATTTTGATCAACAATGGACCATTTTTTGCTTCATTGTAACTTCCAAAATTCCACAGCCGTCTGGTTTTTGAAACGATGAGGAGAATGCACCATTGTTCTTGAAAATGGTCCATTGTTCCTTCCATTTTAACTTCACTTTTATTGTCAGCTTCTGTCTTTGAGGTTGAATGCAACGGTTGTACCAACAGTCCGTTTCAACTCACAATGATCATAAAAACATCTCATTTCTGGGCCATCTACTTCTTTTGTTGAATCAAGTCTATCCTTCCTGAAACACAATCAAAACACATAATTTGCATAATACTTACTTGATAACTACAAAACTTCCTTACTAAAAGCATGAAATGTGCCGTAAAATCTTGGCATATCACTCTTCAACCTTGGACCCTATGAAAACTAGCAGATGCATTTGGAGGAAATCATCCTGGATGTGTCAGAAGAGTCATGAGAACTAGCACTGGCTAGGACTGCATCCTGACAGCGTGATCAAGCTGCAACAAGCTAAGTGAGCATCTAGCTCCTCTAAATATACCATCCAATGTGTTTGTTGGCTAAGAGTAGATGACTTAGGACCTCCCACTAGACCTAATGTCAGAGATGGAGTCTCAGTGCTAACATTTTAGCCAAAAGAATGACTTGATTCCTGGTCTGCACTCCGTGTGGTGGAGGCATCTCATTGACGTTTGCCTTATTAGGAACCTTAGCACTAGTGGTAGCACTTTGGATAGAAGTTCTCTTCAGAGGCATGTTCTAAAATACAAAATATCGCACGAGTTAAGATAAGTTTCATAGAGTTTAACTCTATAGCATGAACTAGAGTATTAAAGAATAATAGTATTTAGTAATATATGTAGCTTCTGTATTATAAGTCTGGTACGCTTCACACCCATAAAAAGGACTCTACTAGACATGGATTCATACACATCCTAGAACACTTGAACATAGGGCTCTGATACCAAGTTTGTCATGTCCCGAGTCTAGACCCTAGGCGTAGCCGGCACCGGATGCCATTGCTGGCCCAAGCATAACCATACATAGAATGAAACATAACATAACTAACATAAGAGGAAAACATGATTTAAAATCATGAAGATATAGATATTATTAAAAAACTTCATTAACATAATTCATAACACTTGGAATTCATGAGAAGGTGACACAAAGGTCAAAATTGTAAAACATGGCTACTATCTATCTATGAAGCCTGTAACATATCTGAGAAAACTGAATACCGGGATAAGGACTTTGGCATTCCTTTATTAAACTAAAACTGAAAATAAACTAACTTAAAGTAAGCCCCCCAAAAGTAGGGAGGGCTCACCAAAAGCTGAAGGCGAGGAACTTACAAGAGTGTCTGATTGTGAACCTGGGTACCTGAGTCTGCATCATAAAATGATGCAGCTCCAAATGGTGTAAGAATATGGAATGTTCTGTGTGTAAGATAATAGGAAGAAACATGACATATATAAAGCAAGAATAGTCGATAAAGAGAAATCATTTCATGAACGGGATATAAGGTTAACATTATACACTGTTCAAACTTATGAACTTTCATCCAATTTTAGTTTATTATGAGTATTAATGATTAACCAACATAAACTACCATGTGAGCGTATAGAGTCTGATCTCGATCAGCCAGCTAAGCCATGTCATACCTTGTTGGGTATGTGACGTATATGACATGATTTGCTAGCAAAGGACCAATACTAAGACCTTCCTTGGGGCACATGAATGAGTTGCCTGGACAAACAAAATGATCTATAATCTACACCAAAAATGTAGTTTTAAGCATTCATCATTTAGACTTATGCCTTTTGGCTAACAATCTAACTCCCTTAAGCTCATGTGTTCATAGTTTTAGCATTGGCGGCTCATGTTCATATTTTAGCCTCTTTTAGCTCATGTTCATAGCTTAGCCACTTTTGATCATGTTCATAGTTTTGCCACTTTTGGCTCATGGTCATAGTTTTACGTTTCATTAGCATCATTCAAGATTTTGAAATATCATTTCATTATTCCATAATTCATGAGTGAGGGGATTCATAACACCATTGAGATTATAGAAGATCATATCATTTTAGCATCATTTTCTAGGTAACAAGTTCATATTATTATGTCAAAAGCTTAATTAAGAGAATTCATACCATATCTCATGGAAACTACATTCATGAGGAGAGTTCACAAATTAGGGTTCACAGAGATCATACGATTCATATTTTTTTATAATCATCAAAGAAATCATAAAAACTTGGTGCTTAGCATGAAGCTTACATAGTATTCATAGAATTTCATAAATTTATGTAGAAAATCCATAGGATCACATAGACTAAGTATTATCATATGGATAGGATACTTGAGTAGAGAATTCACAAAATTTTCATAAAAAATCAAAGTTATTTCAAGTTATGAGGATTTTACCATAACCATAGCTTATTCATGAGAACCATTCAAAAACCAAGGAAAACTAAATCTGTAAGAAGGACATGAGGAAGGATAGCCTTAAATATCTTAGAAGATGCTAGAACTTGGAGAAGATTCTTGAGAGATTTCCTTACTAGAGACTTAGGGCATAATTTCTTGAAACACTTTTGGTTTTGAGTTGAGAAGGGAGGAGAGGAATAATACAAATGTTTTTAAGTGTTTTTTCTTGTTCACAGAGATTTTAAGTCGTTGGTATAGAGTATATAATAGTGGTAAGATGAAATACCCTTAATAGAACGAATTGTAAAATTTTCAGCTAAACTGGACCTCTGTGTGCCGCACCGCCCATAGCACTAAAATGGGAATTGCACCATAGTCATGGCTAAAAAAAGCCACTCCCTGAATGTTGGAATAGAGGGAAGCGCAGTGGCAATAGCATTGGCCCTGTTAGGGCATTGCCCAGGGAGGCGCCCTGGCCCTTGTGCTAGTTTGAAATTTTGTCAATGTCATGGAACTCACTTTGATAGACTTCTAACTGACATTGGGTCAAATAGCTTGGCTCCAGAGATCTAACATGCATACAAGATTATTTAAACATAACTCGAGATGTGAGGTGTTACTGATTCTATCGTGTTTGGAATTACACCACAGTGACTTCTCTATTTCATGGACTTAGACTTTTTCTTGGTTGATCTGTGTTGCCCGCGACACACAACCTATCATGGTGAATTTTACTACGTTTGGCAGTTTGTCTCAGTGACTTCTATTCCTAGGACATAGTCAATTGTATCATAATCAATACAAGTTAAGTGTATTTTCTACTAACTAAAAGCATAATCAGGTACAAATAAGAATAAAATAGCATGAAAATATGTGTAGTACACCTAACATCCCCATCCCACACTTGAATATTTGTTCATCCTCGACAAAGCAACTGTACATTCCTTATGTTTTTGTACAAATATTTTTCAAAGATCTACCGATGTGAACATGTCTACTAAAATTAGAGCACTTACAATGATAATCTCATACAAAGGGAATATTCTCAATCAAAATATGCATTATTTTACATTCAAACCATATCAATTTTCCCCTCAAAACAACTTTGCCTCTAAAACTTATTCACATCTAAAAATCACGGGCAAACACAATTATGTAGCTCAACAAAGTACTCAAACATGTTACCTATCTTTTATCAATCAATATCAAGTGAAAATCTGTCCAAATATAGTACAAATAAAGAATCAGGCATAAATAAAAAGAATTTTCTCATACTCTCGCTCTCAACAACGAAATTTACACACACATATAATGATCCATAGACTTTTTATTAGTGTAATTCTTCACTAACTTTGATATAATAAATCTAGAATCAAGTAGGACTATTCATGGTTGTAATGTAGGCTAAAGGATGTGCAGGATTTATTTGACTAGAATAGTATCTTCCCTAAGCACTTTTAATACACTACATTTTTTAACTTTTTCATACATTCTTCATCTTACCAAATTTTCATTCTTTTCACACTAACTCTTAACCCTTATGTCTCTCATTTTTTTCTACAAGCACATTTTTTGCATTTGGTGCTAGAAAGAAGTGTTCTTTTATCAATTATCTTTTCTTTTTACTCACATCTTCTAGTATCCTATTTTTTCTTCGTTACTTTCTTGTGCACTTTTACTCTTCTTCCTAATTTTTCTTTTCAAATCTGCCTCTTCTCTCTCCCAACTTTCTTGAAGCGCTCAACTTTTTCAACTCAAGCACCTTAGGGAACATTGGATAAATATTATGGCTTATGAAAACAAATAGGATAAGCATATCATGTGGCTAACAAACAAAAGGCTAAAGGCTCAATATGACTAACTACAAACATCAGTACAAGGTACGTAAAAAAGGGTGAAAACAATAGTTAAACAAAGAAACGCTTAATCATCTTTTAAGATTTCACGCTTTGTTTCACTTTGTACACCACTGAACAAGTTCTAGACATTAATATGATACATGAAATATATAAAAATGTCTCTCACTCATTTCACAAGAAAGACTCAAGATGGATTAGTGATTACCCTCTATCTAGCACACACTACATGAGTTTAATGTATGCATTTTCAAGCCCTACGGATCATGCAATGGAGTCAAGCTAAAGAGTCTAAGTATCTCAAAAAGGGTATATATATTTCCTTATTTTACCCTCTATAGAGTTTTCTAGTGTAGCTAATATCGAGTACCTATCATTCATATGGTTATTGGGATACATACGATCCTATAATACTAATTTTCTGTCAAAATGGTCGTCATCCACCCATCATTGGAAAAAGTTCCTACCTCTATGACTAAAAAAATGAAACCTCTAAAACATATTCTACTACTCGATTAAAATATTCACCCCTTGAAAAGATGATGTATAAAAAAATCCAAGCATTATGCTAACCATTAGAAAAACTCAAATTACTACATACTACCGATAGCAACCCAAAACAAAAAAAGATTATTCAAGAATTAACAAAATACAACCAAAACAAAAGAAATTATCTGAATTATACAACCCATCATAAATAAAATAAAAATAAATAGAAAATTACTTCCCCACTCACACTTAAAAGATAACATTGTACTGAGTGTTGTAGCATATATATCAAAATTATGGGAAAGAAAGACTCCCTATCCATCATCCTCAGCCTAACCGAATTCATAATCTGTCAGAGCGAAGGCAATGTCACCATCATCACTATCACATTCCTCCTCCTCATCCTCTTCTTCTTCATATCCTGCTCATTCATAGACTGCTCAGATATGGGCTCATCATCATCCAGTGGCTCTACGAAGGCGTCCTTATTATACATAAGAACTGGGTATGAGTATGAGTGCCTAACTAGCACACCCTAAACCTAGCGAGGTGCAATATGCACTTTATGCCTCACCTGACTAAGAGAACCAAACATAACTCACATAATTATACTCTTAAAACCTCTTAGGTCGACAAGGCCTCCATATAAACACTTGCTCAACTAGTAGAGAAGGTTGAACAGACCAACAAGGTCATAAATAGACACTTGTTAACTCTTAATATAATTCCTAGATTTATCTTTTAGAATCAAGCACAATTGGATACCCAACTCGACATCACTCTGCGTATTACCTTTTTAGCTTACTTTGAATTTCGCTTTCAAATTAGGACCAAAAATCATGTTTGATATAACTCTTTTTATTACTGCCAAGAATAATCTATGAGTAAGAACTCAATATTAATCTTGACACTACCCCATTAAATATTTTCAAGAATTTAACATAAATAGAACTTTAATTTGTCTCTCATCATAACTTTCTCGATTTAACCTTTTTTGATTAGTTTCTCAATGCCCACTATAGGGAAATTAACTCTTGATTTGACTTTTAGGATTTGTACATAATCAGATAAATATCATCAAGGCATCGACAAGAAAGAGATAGGATAACTAGACAATTCTTAAGAATAGAGTAAATATAACAATGCGTCTCTTAATCTCTCTCTGTACATGTCATTAAGACAAAATATTCATGCCAAATCGAAAAAGATAGACATTACATACCTTTATGTTAATTCACTTGTCAACACGAATAACATAGCTAGATACAACACTTTATTCTAAAACAACCAGCAATAGAACAAAAGTTAAGCTAAAGGATAGCTAGTACACAATTTATCGAGCAGCAAGCTCGATTTTAACTAATAATTCCACACTCCTCTATATTTCAGCTTCTCTCCCAGTTTCATATCAACATAAACCATATATATACAGATCATTTTCCAAAATTCAGAAATAACAACATCAGTGAAATACCTCAAATTAACCCCACATCATAACAATCCAAATACAATTTTTTTGACTGTATATTCATATGTTCTAGCTCACATAACTTAGCTGTTACTTGGATTCACTCAAATGAAAATAAGGATGAGAAGTATTACCTCAAAACAGTAGCAAAAACACTAAAAAATGAGCTTACTTCTCCTTAAATAATCCTTCAAATCATAAGAAAAGAGGCGAAAATAAGTAACACAATCTCTATAAACTTTCAGAGGATGAAATAACGTTGTAATCTTAGATTTTGGCTTGGATGGTAGGGGAACCTTTATAGAGTGTTAAGAGGGTTTCTCTTCTGATTTGGAAGAGAAAAATGGGTTAAAACAAAGTGTAAAATATTAATATATGGTCTGGAAATCTCCATCAATTTAGGGCCCCACCCTAATCTGCTCGCTTGTGCAGTCTCGCAAAAACGTGAATATCTCTCTACTCCAAAGTCGTATCAGCAAATGGTTTAATGAATTGGAACTTAGACTTATAGACCTTTAATTTTCTAGGTAGATCACCCCTAAAATCAAGCAGATTAAGAGAAAATATCTAGGACATCTAACTTTATAGAACTTATGAAAGTAACTTGTGATAACTTTTGCTGACTTTTGTTTATATATTGCTTGATTTCAAAACATAACAAACGACCATTGCATAATTCAAACATCATAATACATCCTTATTTAGATTATAATTCACTACTAGTCTTACCCCAAAAGTGCGGGTTATAATATTTTCGATTCACTTAATCTTCAACCCTCACGACACTTCCTTAACCTATCCGACCTATATTGATTTACTTGTGATGCATTCTCACATTAAAGTATGGGGTGTAATATACTAAGTCTTCTACTTTGAAAAAATATTATGGGGTGTTACATTCTTCTCCCCTTAGAAATATTTGTCCTCGTATAAAGGTATTCCTTTTGGGCTAAGTCTTCAAAATGATTTGCCAAAATTTTTGGCAGAGTTTCCTCTATAAAATGGACTATCCAAAAGTTTGAAATGCAGAAGAATTCGACCTATGTGTCTCTTAGGGATATTAAACGTATATATATTGTCTAACAAATATACTACTAATTAGCATATAATACCACTTGTAACTCAAAAGGGCAACTTACTCTTATGTATCCACTCAAATGGTATACCTAGAATGGCATGCAACATTTGAACAACATGTCATATAGGTTTCATGACAGATAAATCATGGAGAACAAATGGCACATAATCATGTGATCTAGTAAAGGGCTTTAGCTTCTAAATAAGTAAGTCTTAACATGCATATGACATTTGAATAGTGAAATTTATATGGACAAATGTAATCCAATTACTAGTGATCTATAAGGTAGCATGGAGGCTAGTAACGGTAAACCATATAACAAGTAGTCAAGTAACTGTGACGCAAAGTTGTTCATGCATTTTTATAAGCGAAAGGGAAATACTAAAATTTACTTAGCATATGAGCTTTTAGGACATAAAAATATATAAAATATGAGAAATCTTAATTCTTCCATACCAGCACATAATTTTATCATATTTGAGCAGATAATTTATAAACTCATAACCTCTGTGTCATTAAGCATATGGAGAATAAATTTAGCATATGAACCTACAATTTGTAAGACTCATATAATTTGAACAAATATATTATAAGGCATGCGAAACATATAAAAGTAATCCATAAAGTTAAATCTTTGATGATTATATCCAGCCTGTGATGACTTGTTGAGAACCTTGACTGGTTGACTTGATGGTTGGTCACAACGGTCAATTTTTAGTAACAATGGACCATTTCCTTTTTCATTATATTGTAACTTCCGATATTAGGCAACTTTTTATTCTGGAAATGGTCTAACGAATGGACCATTTTGAAGAAGAGTGGTCCATTTCCCTATCTGTTGTAACTCAAATAGGGTGAGTTATCCTTTGGAAGTGATTACCCAGAGTTATGACTCATGGGTAGGTCTTGTTAGCCTTGTTTTCAGTTTCCGTTGTGGTTTTACACTTGGATTGAGTATCCCTTTTCTAGCAGTCCTATATGGTTGTTGCCTAGGCTGTAATTTAGCATTTGCTAGAGGTCTTTATGTCGATTCGATGTGATACCATTGGTTTTGTGCCAGAGATTGACGTTCTATCCTTAGTCACATGGTGTTTGTTATGCTAGTAAGCATTGGTTGGTTTTTCTTTTCTCGGGTGGTTAGAGTCGACCCTCTTTGTTTGGTTGGTTTTGGAGGTGAGAAGGTTTGGGTTGCTTTTCTTGTTTTCTTCTACTTCAAGCCCGAATTGATATGTTCTCATTTTTCTACCAAGTCCCTGTTGGGATGAGTTTTTGGTCAAATATTATGGTCGAGCTTTTGATTGTAGCATGGTGGTTGAGGTTTGACTGTGGAATTATGGCTATGTTTTGACTATAGCATTGTGGCTGAGTGTTGATCATAGTATTTTGGTTGGGTTGACTTTTGATCGTATTACTCTAGTTGAGTTTTTGATTGTGGCATTGCGGTTGCATTTTGACTATAGCATTGGGGTTGAGTTTTTGATTATAGCATTTTGGTTAAATTGGGCATTTGGCATACTCTCATTCCGTTGTATCAAGTGTTGCCAGTAAGAGTTGTGGGAGTTAAGAAAACAACTCTAGAGTCTACTGAGAAGGAATTTGTGGAATTGAATGTATCCTTGGAAAGGGTTTTGTTTGGTTTACGAAGGAGGGTGATGACTCTTTGTGTGTATGTATGTGTTCTAGTAAGTTGACCGAGGTGACGACTGTGGGTTTGCTTTGGCTTGTGTGGTGACTTTATTTGGCCGAATACAGATTACAGTGGCATTTCTTGTCAGTGATTTGAGGTCAGACTTCCTTCTAGTAGGAGATCAAGGTAGTTTCCTTTTTCCAGTACTACCATTGGGGACTTGTTGCATTGACTGTGGTTTCCTTGTTATATTATTTAGAGGACCCAAGTTTCAGTTGCATCTACAAATTGGGCAACTTGTATATTCAGAGCCTAGTTGGCTCCGGTTCCTAAGCGTTCATCGACAACATATGGGTCTACTCATAAGTTTGATAGAGGTATGGATTTGCAATAGAAGTTGGATTTTAGAATCGTGGGCTAGCAGGTTGCATCGGATTATTCATGAAATTTTCCCTTCAGTTACAGCATCTTTGTGCCGGAAGGCAGTGGATACGGGAAACTTAGCTTCTTTACTTTAATTTCAGAGTGGTTGTTGGCCTTGGACATCTAGTTCTTAGCTAACCATCAGCTTAGGTTGGACATTCCAGTTTCCAGCAGTGTTCTTATTAGTGTGAGGTCCATTCTACCTTGGTTGGATAAATTCAGCAGCGTCAATTCGAGGATCAGCGGGTGTATGTTATATGTAATCAGGTTGTGCAGGTTGAAGCCGATAGGACTACTATTTGGTTCCAGTTGTATTTTGAGATTGATGATCACCTTTGGTGTTTAGAGAGTTAGGGCCTTAATTTGGTTTGATTCTTTGAGAGGTTGTTTGTTTAATAGGGTTCTAATATTGGACAGACTTGACCAGGTTGGTACAAGAGTTGTGGTAAGTTGAAATGCTTTTGGAGTTGGTGTTTCAACAAATTTTCCATAGCTAGATGGGGACATTGGGCTTCAGATATCTTTTCCTTCGCCTACAGGGTGTTTGCATTAATATCGGTGGCATGGCAGACTTCTTTCAGAATAAGGCTAGTAAAGCGATCTTACATCCGAATGGTGTTTGAGTATTTGGAGCAGCAGCGGTACTTTTACAGCTTAGAGCTTAGTTGTTGACTACGGGCATCATGGGAGGCTTACCACAATCCTTGTAGATTTAGGTTTTGGTTTGGGTATTCTTGGGCAGGTTGCCCTAGTTTATTCACTTTCAGTCGGTTCAGACTTGGCACGATTCAGCGAGTTTGGGGTCTTTCTATAGTTAGAAGGTTCTCCATTGACACAGGGTGTTCATACATGTTTTTCCAAACCCTGGTGTATGAGTTTTCTTTGAGCTCCAATGGTTGGTTCAGTTGAGTTCAGGTATAGAGATTGGTCCTAGCAAAAGCATTCGTTCATTGGTTGATGGTCAGCCAGGATTGGTTACTCCAATTTTTGATGATATGCTATGGGTTTTTATCTTGGATGGAAAGGGCTAATAAACTATATCTTAGCTTGGAAAGAGTTTTAGTAAAAAGGGTTGCTTCGTTCATGGTTAAGTATAAGAGGGAACTATAGATCTCCGGTGGATTACTTGTTGTTTCGAGGGTGTCTTGAGTGCTTTTCTTATTTGGAGCTTCATGATTATGATGCAAAAGGATTCAGGTCAGAATATAGGGTTTTTGCGGATCAACGGGTTCATGAGTTAGAGGTTTGGTTGGTGAATTTCTGGATGAACTTGGTTTTTGTGTCAAGGATTCAAGTTCTATGCGTTGATCACCTTGGTCCTTGTTGGTTTCGATGTCATGGTGGTGCATTTCGGTTGAGATTCTTGAGGTTCAGTTTGGTTGTCATATCTTTAGATTTTTGGAGTTAAAGGTTGGAATCTAGCTTGGCTAGTAAGAAGTTAAGGCTTGGTTGCTTTTCTTTGGCTTTGTTCTGTTGGGTGTCGTTCGGTCGAGGAGGCTACCCGGGTTTTTGAGAAAGTGGTTTGGGCTTTGTATTTGTTGTTCTTAAGTCTCTAAGTGTTTCCTTCTTTCCTAACTTTCGGGGATGAAAGTCTTTTTAGTAGTGGATGATGTAATGAGCCTTCCAGTCATTTACGCATTTTTAGCTTCTTTGTACTGTTAGAGCTAGCTTCTAGCGGCCACAAGTCAATTATGGATTGCTGGGACCTATTGTTTGGTGCTCGGGCCATTTGTTTAGTCTTTATGGTTGTTTCCCTATTTTAGAGTTTTAACTTAGGAAGTCGTTGACTTCGGTCAACATTCTTTGTAATCGTGCTCGAAATCAAATTCTGATAGTTTTGCTAGCTCTAGAGCGTGGACTTTGGTCTAGGTGGACCTATTCCAGAGCTTTTTAGCTTGAAATTCTCTCTCGTTCTGTGTTTTAAGGCTAGCTGGGATTGTTTGATTGACTTTGGTCAACATTTGGAGAACATAGCCACAGATGGAAATTTCATCAGCGATGTTAGCTCTAGAATGTCGAGTTTAGGCTAGAGGGGCCATTGGTTTGGGTCCTGAAGCTTCTGAACTTGATTTCGGCCCTTGGGTTCCATTTTGAGAATAGTTGGCCTAAAGGTAGATTTTGGGTGCGGGACCCACTTTTTCTTAAATCGACCTCCGATGGGATTTTTATCGATTCCATTGGATCTGAAATGTCATTTCTAGTTGAATAGTTCATCTTGTTTTTGTTCACGGGATCCCGAATGCGTTCCCAGGGGACTACCACTTGAAAATCTTGCTTTGGCATGTTGCTGCTGTTGTTGGCTTTTGGTGTGGCGCCAGGGCGCCGCCTGGGCCGCGCCTGCGTGTGCTCGCCTGCGCCTAGGCCAGCACATCTGCATGCCAGCCTGCCTCAGCGACCAGTGCTCCTTAGGTTGCAGGAACGCCTTAGCGCCTTAGCGCCTGCGCACAGGCCAGTGCCCATGCATGTCAGCGCCATGACACTTGTGCCAGCGCTGTGGCACCTGCGCCTGCCGGCCCGCACCTGCCCCTGTGCGTGTTGTTTTAAAAAGCTGGAAGCCCTCTTTCTCCCTCTTTCATTCTAAAAATCCAACTCATTTCTCCATTGATAAAGAACCCAAAACCTCCATTTTTCACCGTTGTTCATCTCAACTACATGGAGGTGATTCATTGTTGATCCTTGTTCGATTATTGGCTTCTAAATCGGGTAAGTCTCTCGTTAAATTTTTCATTTTCTCCTATTAATTCCCCTTTTGCAAATTCTTGATTCTTGGGCTATTTTGGGCCTTTTTCATAGTCCGTGTCCTCTCAAACTATGATCATGTTCTCCCGGAAATATGGGGAACACATGGGTATTTTTTGTTTCTGGCTTTGGATTGCGGGGCCCATGGGCCCAGTTTTAATTCGGATTTTGACCCGGTTATGTTTCTAACATTATGGGTGTTATTGGTTTTGTTTTGACGTGTAGATTATTGTGTTGATATTGTTTTTTGCAAATTGGGGCTTCCCAAAGCAGTTCAAGCTTGGGAAACGCCATTCCCACAGCTAGCCGTCAGTCGAGGGGTAGGTTATGGTTTTCCCTATCTAGACTTTGCATGTATAGGCTATAACTATATTAATTGGCATCCTTGGGTTAGTTTTCACGGTTGGTACCCTCAGACCTTGTCCGCCTCTTCTGTCCATTTATTTCATGCGTTGTTTGTAGTATTCATGTAATGTTGTAATATTTACCCTTATGTCCCCATGTGGCCTTGTATATTCCTCTGGACCATAGACGGTGGGATATTTGGAAATGTCCATGAGTCCAAGACATTCTGATATTACTTTAGGCTGGATATATATGTTGTAGAATCGATTGTGCTTGTGCATGGCTGATAGGAATGTTTGTGAGCAATTTTTGGGCTAATATATTATTTGCGAGCATATCATTCATGCAAAGGGATTTTTCTGCATGTTTTACTACTTATTTGGCTTCAGGCCACTATAAATGGTTTTCTAAACTTTGCATGGCCCTGAGGGCCCATTTTTTGGTAAAATGAGTATGAAAAGTTTTGGTACTGACTTTTATGAATTCTCTTAGAGTAAAGAGGATATTGCAATGATCTTATCACTGGTTTTCACACTAACACTAGGCTTGGCTCTGTTGTAGCGCTAGCCATGATTTGACTACTGATTTAGACCCGGATATACTTCGGGCACTTATAACGCTCAAATGTACTCTCCAAGATAGAGGTATCAGACTTTGCATGTATAGGCTATAACTATATTAATTGGCATCCTTGGGTTAGTTTTCACGGTTGGTACCCTCAGACCTTGTCCGCCTCTTCTGTCCATTTATTTCATGCGTTGTTTGTAGTATTCATGTAATGTTGTAATATTTACCCTTATGTCCCCATGTGGCCTTGTATATTCCTCTGGACCATAGACGGTGGGATATTTGGAAATGTCCATGAGTCCAAGACATTCTGATATTACTTTAGGCTGGATATATATGTTGTAGAATCGATTGTGCTTGTGCATGGCTGATAGGAATGTTTGTGAGCAATTTTTGGGCTAATATATTATTTGCGAGCATATCATTCATGCAAAGGGATTTTTCTGCATGTTTTACTACTTATTTGGCTTCAGGCCACTATAAATGGTTTTCTAAACTTTGCATGGCCCTGAGGGCCCATTTTTTGGTAAAATGAGTATGAAAAGTTTTGGTACTGACTTTTATGAATTCTCTTAGAGTAAAGAGGATATTGCAATGATCTTATCACTGGTTTTCACACTAACACTAGGCTTGGCTCTGTTGTAGCGCTAGCCATGATTTGACTACTGATTTAGACCCGGATATACTTCGGGCACTTATAACGCTCAAATGTTCTCTCCAAGATAGAGGTATCAGCGATTGTTAAGAAAAACAAATTTATATTCCCGACGGGAGTCGGGGTCGATCCCACAGAAAATAATGTAATCGCGATAGAGCTAATAAAGAATCCAAACAACTTATTTGAGTTCAAAGAGCAAAAAGAAAAGATAACAATACAGGGGTTTTAAACTAAAACAAAGGATAAAAGAAAATCAAATAAAAGATAGATTTGACCAATGGCTTTCACCTTTCTTTCGCCAAGCAAGGACTACAAGGGAGAATTGGGAATGGGAATTCAATTCACAATACTTGCACCCAATTAACACATGGGTAGTCTTGGCTAAGGGTATACTTACCCGTCTTTCGACCAATCAAGCAACTATCCTCATGGGTTCTCTCGATTCGCCACGAGTGAGCAATAACCAACTAATTAACTTGGGTAAGTTGGGCTATTTCTAACCCCAACTCTTAGATAGGAGTTTTCGGCAACCAAACTATCTCTAGCCTTGATCTAGAGTGGAAACCCCAAATCCCCACTGTTAAACCTTCCAGAATTGAGGAACTTCTCTCTTAAGCAAGAACACAATTAGAATGCTAAATGTTTGCAACCATCAACTATAAAATTAAAGCATGGAAGGGTGTAGGGTGATCAATTCAACAATTATACCTACAATTCATAATTTAAGAGCAAGAGTTGAAAAATAGAATTTAAGAATTTAACAATAAAAATCATCGAAATCTTCACTCCTATGAAATTTGCCAAAGATACTTTCAAAAATGGCTAAGAAGAGTTTTATGTGGATTGGGGTTTCCAAAAGTGTGAAAAGATTGATTTGGTCCTACCTGAGCCCGTTCTCCACAATTGTGGAAGAAGTTTTGCAAATGTGGCATTCCCTCTGATTGAGCATTATCCGCATTTGCATAGAAAGGGCCGCATTTGCGATATGTTGACTATCTGTTGACTTCCATAATTGCAGTCCTTTGGCTGCATTTGCAATTGTTGACTGGCATTTGACTTCCACATTTGCGGTCCTTTGGCTACACTTGCGGTATCTGAGGCTTGTTCCTCTCTTTAGCTAATTTTTAGTTTCTTTTGTCGAAATTGCTCCATGGTCTCTATGTGAATATGAATCACCTGAAATAGATCAAAACAACCTATAAGTGGTCTCATATCACCATTAGAGGACGCTAAAGCCTAAGAAAAGAGATGTAAATAAGTTGTAATTTCACCACTTATCAACACCCCTAATTTAATCTCTTGCTTGTCCTCAAGCGAATGATAACCAAACTCGAGGAGACTCCAACTACCAAGCACAAGGACCATCTAATCATTTTCTCAACACACTTTTCACTTAAGCACAAAGACCATGATTTAGGTTGCTACTAATAGTTAGTCGATTACAAGTGAATGCTCAACAAAAAAAATCCCCTCAATTCCACACATTTTCAAGAGTTACAGAAGATTTACAAAGATTACTAAGTGACAAAACTCAATCCTCAAGAAGTGACTTAAGACCACTAGTTCACCAATCATGCTCATTTGATTCCTTTTCAGAAAGTGTCAAAATCACTATTATCCTAGTTCACATGCCCTCACAAAAAAGAAAGTACCAAAACACTCTATTTACAACGATAAACAAGGTGCAAATGCATAACTCTCACACTCACAAAGAACTTCAAGTACGAACAAGTATCAAACCATAAGCTTGCCCTTATTTTCATTTGCCACTAGCTCAAAACAATCTATCGGAGATCTCAAAGGACTTTTCTAAGCTTGTAATGTAGGCTCTGGGAAGGGTAGGATACTCATTTGGATTTAAGTGACTACATCCTCCTCAAACTCCCAACTTTTTTAATTTGAAAAAAAAGTCATTTCTTTTCATTTTCATTCAATACAAGGCACTATTTCACTCATTTCATATGATTCTCTGACTTTTATCATTCTATTCACCTTGGAGGATTCATTTCCTTTCCTTTCTTTCCTCTTTTCCTTTCATCATTATTTTCTTTTTCAAATTCTTTCTTCTTTTTGACAATTCTTTTAGGATTCGACCAACAAACCAAGATTTACTCACTTATCACTCCTCCAAGGTACTTCTTCATCACCCACAGCTTAGGCTTTTAGCCTCCATTTCACACTTGAAGAGTTCAAGGAGGGACGGGTTCAACAGAGGGATTCATTTTCAAAATGGTTCAAGGCTTGTACCAAGGTTGCCAAAGAATAGGTATTAGGCTCACGAGGGGTGACTAGTGATACTATTTAAGTGAAATGGTGGGATTTAAAGGTTTAGTAGGCTTCAATAATCACAAAGAAGGCCTAAAATTATTTCTCCAACTAACATAATTAAGACTAGCATTTGAATGACTAACCAGCAAGTTCTAGATGACACAAGCAAGTACGAGGATTATTCAACAAAACTCACCACACATGGCATGCAAACTATTCAAGACGGATCAATTTCACTTCCTAAGAAAGAACAAATAGAGCCATGTTTATACATCCAACATTGTCACTAATGGGTCAAGAGTCACAAAAATAGAGGCATTGTCACCAACATCATTCTTTGATTTTCAACTATGTCACAAGAATTTTGGAGGGGTATGCTCAATTTATCTCAGTTCACATGAAAGACTAAATCTATTAGTACCAATCAAATCATTATCCAAATTATATCAAGAGATGACGATTTTCCCTTATGAATGATGTCACTCAATCTATCGTTGGGCCAAATCATATATCTAAATTGATATGGCTACTCAAAATTCACCAACATGCAAATCCCAACATACAAGCCAACACATCGCTCCTAACTCTGGCAAGTTTGATCTAGCCTACTGGGTACTCAGACTTCCCCTGGCTCTAAACACCAATCAAAACTATAATATAAAAGAAAATAAAGAAGCTATGAGTAAACACAAATGACTATTCTAACAAGGTTTCCATAATATAAGACCCGATAAGGGTGAAAACATAACATCTATGAAAATATAGGTATCTAAAACAAACATGACTAACATCCAAATGCCCACCCCCAACTAAACATGTTGCAATATCCCCAATGCAACTAAGCAAAACAAAGGTAAAAATTATGGAAGGGGCTCCCTGAAAATTCCTTATGCACTGTAATCACTCTTGGTGTCATCATCATCATCTCCATGACCATCTTCCTCCTTCTCAGACCATTGTGCTGGGGTGTTATCCTCATCACTCCTTCTAGAAGAAGGAAGTGGATCTCTTGGTTTCATAACCATCCACAATCCTTTCACACCCCTCCACATATGAGTAAAGAACTTGTATCTCTCCCTTTCTCATTTAAGCATCTTGGTGTGTGAGTCATGACGCTCTCCCTGGGATATAGCCAAATAAATGTATGCTCTTTCCAGTTTAGCAAGATGGGTTCCCTACTTTTTTGGATCGTCAAGATATTTGTCAAAGGTTTTCTGTGTCATAGAAATAGGCCCCTCTGATGACACACCCGGCCCTTGAGAAATGCCACTCACCATCTGTCGGATGTGTTTCAGCTCTTCTGTCATTACCTCCAATGGGCGCACTGCTCTTGAACTATCGGTAATGGCCTGAGATAATGTTTTTGAAATTGATTTTTCTCTTCTTTCTCTTGCAACCTGTCCCTTCACCATGCTTTTTCAATGGAAATATGTGTCTTGCTAGCTCTACCCAGTTGTCAGCATCAAAAACTCCTTGAGTTCGCAGATAATCATATGGCCAATATTCACAGGAATGCTATCAAGGATGCAAGAAATCATTTGAGCCCTCAGTAATGGTATATCGTACACATTTTTGCATGGAGAGACTCAGCTGCAGATGATCGATAGCCAGTTCTTTGCTTCAGCTATGAATTCCTTTGATGTGATTCCCTTTTTTTGTGAAGGCCCAGGGTACACTTTTGTCCGGACATAACTAGGAAACTAACTATGTGCCTGGTGCACAATCTTTTGCTTTAAACAAGGCGGGGTTATAATCTTGAAATTGATAGAACCCATTGATCACTGATGCTCCAAAGTCAACCATTTTACCTCTTATTCTGATAATTAAGGTCGATATTCTAATGGTCTTGAGAGTTGCATAAAACTCTTGGACCCATTGTTCATTAGCCTTGCAAGGCTCAGATGCAAAGCATATCCAACCTGTGGTCTCCAATCTATAATAGAAATCAGGAAGAATCGTGAAGACCTTATCAAGACAAATTCCCTTTTTGGGGAGCAGCTTTTTCTTCACCAAGTCAGAGTAGGATTGCCTCTGACACTCAAGAGACATGAATCAAACTTGATCGAACTCCTCATCATTGAGTAGATCATCTTCTAGGAGTGCATCATTGAGGTTGGCAGCCATGTTGGCTTTTTGACCTGAAAAGGTTACACAAGCATGAATATTGATATTAGTAGTGAAATACAATGCCTTGTGTTCTATTAAAGCCAAAGAAATGAGTTGGAAATCAATCGGAATACTCTAGACATGTGCTTTATTTTTGGGCCTCCAAAATATTTGGTCTCGAGTACTGCAATTGCGGTCAAAGTCCACAAATACGGAGGTCCACAAATGCGAGAAACTGCCATAATTATAGTGTTTAGCAGAACATCTGGTTCCGCACGTCAAAGTTTGCAAATGCGGTGGTCCGCAAATGTGAGACTTTGCCGAAAAAGTGGGCCCGTCATCTCCAAAGTGCCCCATAGCAAAAATTGCTTCACTCACCCCCAAACTAAATCACCAACTCATTTTTTTACATGCCAAATCATAAAATACTCCACACAAATATTATCTAATCATGAAAAATTCGTGAATCTAGCCAAGAATTTTATTTGGGCAATTCGTCGAACACTTTCTAAGGATAAGTGGTTACTACAATAAGGAGCATGATATGGGTGGTTTGCCTTCCACACATTTACAATAAAAACAACACTCACTCACAAATCCAACCTCACCTAACAAATAACAAGTGTACCATAGACTTGATTCATCAAGTTATATAACATGAGTCCTAAAAGTTGAGATGAAATAGAAAGAAGGAGGAAAGATCTTACATGATTCAAAGAGAAAAGGTGTTTCGTTTGTCATACCTGGATTGTTGTAGAAATGAATAGATCTTGGTGTTGCTCTTGTTAGTGAAGAGAAGAGAAAAAATAAATAGACCTATCCTTTGAGAAAATGAACCAACCTTTTTGCCTTTTAAGTTGAGCATTTAATCTTTCCAACTTACCGGATGTTCTCTTTTTTCGGAACTTGGTCGCAATTTTGGCTGGAAGCAAATGTGGTCCAATAGATGCAAAAGCAACAATTTATGCTTTTTCAGTCAAAAGGTCCACAATTCTGGACCACCACTAATTTGGTCAAACACCACAAAAGTGGAATTTCTGCTTTTTCTGTGTATTTTTTGCAATTGCAGAATCTGCAGCTGGGCAGCTTCTCTGGATTTTTTAGCTTTTGTGCATCTTACTGGTTGGTCATGCGATAGCATGTGCTACGGGCACAATGAGAGGTGCAAAAAGCACCACTATCGCACAATCTAACATTTTCACCTAGCTCACTGGTTCCTTGTGCGATGGGCACTCTCCAAGGTGCGAAATGCACATTTGTAGATGTATTTTTGGTGGTTCTGAATGCTTGGTTCCTCTTCTCATTCCCTTGGGCACCTAAAATCAAATAAAAAAGAAACAAAAAGTGAAGTATAACATAATAAAGAGTTTTTCAAATGATGGGTTGCGTCCCATCAAGCGCACAATTTAACATCACGGTGTGATGTAAGATATGTCACATTTGGATCTCTATTTGGAGGATTTGAACCTTCGAGCCAAACTAGAATCGATCTTTCGGTGACAAACACTAGCTGAAGGTGTGAACATGAGAAGGCCATTTTCTTGGTGTCACATTTTGCACTTTTTTACCTTCAAGTGAGGAAGGTCATTTTACCTTCTTGCAACAAGAAACTTGAAACCAGATAAACTTCGATCCATCCTCCTTTCAAGGTCTTCCAAAAGCTTGATTACTTTGACTTTCATCCATTCAATCAAACTTAAAGTTGAAAAGTGGTTGGAGTAAGATTTGGGTGTCTCCATTCTCAATTTTGCCTCATTCATAACATCCTCACTTTCGAATGAACTAGAGTCTTTCAAGGTGAAATATTGGACTTCGGCTTGCAACTCTAGTATCATTCGCTTGATCTTGGCATCATGATTCTTGTATGGAATGGTTGGTTGCCACAACACCTTCAATTCATGAGTGTCCCTTGTTTCCTCCTCTTCAATAGGTAACAACTCAAAACTACTACCCACAATTGTGCATGTTTCAACATGAGAACTCACATCAGTGTCCAAATTCCAGATAGCAATTTCAAGCAACCCTTCTTTTTGAATTCTCTTGGCATGCCTTTTCAACAATATCTCAAACATTGGTAGCATTATTTCACGTTGTTACCCATAGGCCTCTAGTTGGTGAGCACATTTTAACACCCATTCTTAGCTCACAACCTCACCTAATACAATTTTTTTTGTTGGGGTTCAAGCACTACCGGTACAAGCTCACTCTTGGGAAATTCTATATTTTGAAAATCTTCATCATCATCCCCAAAGTGAATTTGATTGAGCTCAATCGAGACATGGTTATTAAGTAGGCTTGGAGAGTTTTCCTCACCAATTTGACCATGTGGAGTAGACAAATTTGCCTTGGGTTGCATGGCATGGTTTCTCTCCTCTTCTTCTTTAGCCCTTGAGTCCACAAAGCCTTGCTCTATGGATTGCACACCCTTCTCTAATCTATCTTGCGTGGCCAAGAGAGTTTGGCGAATCACACACATTCCTTCTTTGCTTTCTAAGTCATGGTTCCTATTAAGATCATAAGCACCACTCTCACCATTATTAGCACAAGAGAGGGGAGGAGGACAGTTATCAATAGGGCATTTGCTCCAATGTCCATCATGACCCCCATAAAAATAGCAATTGTGCCTATCATAGGAGTGAGAAGGTGAATACTTCCCTCTCGTAGGACCAATTTTATAATTCCACCAAATGTGGGGTCCTCCACAATAACAAGGATTCTTATAACACGGGGTCCAACCACCAAAGTTTTTAACATTTTGAGATGCCATGGGATCAATCAACAAAATAAAAACAAATATTCTCAAGTCTGATCTAAAGTAAGTAAACTCAAATTCAAAACTAACTCAATACGTCAAATTGTTCCCTAGTAATGATGTTATTTTTGATGACGCTCAAATGTACTCTCCAAGATGGAGGTATCAGTGATGGTTAAGCAAAACACATTTATATTCCCGATAAGAGGTCGGTGTCGATCCCACAGAGAATAATTTAATCGTTATTGAGCTAATAAGGAATCCAAGTAACTTGATTGAGTTCAAAGAGAAAAAAGAAAATATAACAATAGGGGGTTTAAAACTAAAACAAAGAATAAAATAAAATCAAATATAAGATAGATTTAATCAATGGCTTTCACCTTTCTTTTGCCAAGCAAGGACTACAAGGGAAAATTGGGAATGGAAATTCAATTCACAAGACATGCACTCAAGTAAAACATGGATAGTCTTGGCTAAGGGTATACTTAATCGTCTTTCAACCAATCACACAAATATCCTTATGGGTTCTCTCGAATTGCCACGAGTGAGAAATAACCAACAAATTAACTTGGGTAAATTTGGCTATTTCTAACCCCAACTCTTAGATGGGAGTTTTCGGCAACCAAACTATCCCTAGCCTTAATCTAGAGTGGAAACCCCAAATTCTCACTATTGAACCTTCCAGAATTTAGGAACTCCTCTCTCAAGAAAGAACACAATTAGAATGCTAAGTCAATATTTACAACTATCAACTATAAAATTGAAGCATGAAAGATTCAATAGACCCATATAATTAATTAAGAGAAAGTACAAGATAAGAATTCAATACCAAACAAGTATTATCTCTAATACAAAAGTCAAATCTCAATTCCACATTTATACCTATAATTTATAAATTAAAAGCAAGAGTTGAAGAATGGAATTAAAGAATTTAACAATAAAAATCATCCAAATCTTCACTCTTATAGTGTAGGGTGATGAACATGCTCTCCAAACTTGTCAAGAGTTATGAAATTTGCCAAAGATACTTCCCAAAATAGCTGAGAAGAGTTTTATGTGGATTGGGGTTGCCAAAAGTGTGAAAAGACTGATTTTGTCCTATTTGAGCTCGTTCTCTGCAATTGTGGAAGAAGTACCATAATTGCGGCATTCCCTCTGATTGAGCATTATCCATATTTGCAGAGCAAGGGCTGCATTTGCAACATGTTGACTGTCTATTAACTTCCGCAATTGTATTCCTTTCGCCGTATTTGAAATTGTTGACCAGAAATTGACTTTTGCATTTGCGGTCCTTTGGCCGCATTTGCAGCATCTGAAGCTTGTTCCTCTCTTTAGCTCATTTTTAGCTTCTTTTGTCCAAATTGCTCCATGGTCTCTACATGAATAAGAATCACCTGAAATAGATCAAAATAATCTATAAGTGGTCTCATATCACCATTAGAGGATGCTAAATCCTAAGAAAAGAGATGTAAAAAAGTGATAATTTCACCACTTATCAGGCACCCTTTGATGAAGGTTTGAGACTACTGCTACTGTTTAGACCCAGTTCAATTCTGGGTACGTATTATGAGTTTCCAATTATTTATCTAGATCCAGATACACTCCGGTGGTTGTACTTGAGATTTTTTAGTTTTAGTATGTGGTCTATGGGTAGACCTCCTGTACCCTGCCATTCCTGGACCAATATCTATGGGCCAATGATTGTACCAGAGGAGGGGTGTACGATGCAGTTGAGGTACTCGAGAGAATTCCTTACATAGATGTTGCCTCTATTGGTCCTTTGAGGTACCGAAGGAGGTAACATATGGAACTATTATCACACTTGGTTTCAGCATATCACATCATCATGCATATTGTATTCGGATTCCACCCTTGTTTGTTGTGTGCTCAGTGTACGCTCTGATTGTATAGGCGGTCGGAGGGTTTGTTTTCACTTAATTGTGTTCCTCGATTGTATGGGAGGCTGTTGGGACTATAGGTAGATTATATTACTCCTTTCATATTGTAGATCTTGTTATGGCCTTGTGTTATTGATGGATTAGTGGTTCTAGCCTGTTGAGGCCTGGTTTTTGGACTGTGTTTATTGAGGGGCTAGTGGGTCCAATATTGTTTAGGCACTGTCTTTGTGGCCTTCTGAGCGGTTATAGATTATCGAATTCTATTCTCTATCTGGTTATTGGTTAGTGGATCATGGTTCTATGTGTCTTAGTTATTCCATCCTAGGGTTGCACTTGAGATATTGTTTTGATGTCTATGCTTATCTTGAAGTTGGGTTTTTTGTATGATTTCATTAAGTTTTTTGCTTCTAGTTGAGTATGTTAATATATTCCATTCTTTCTCTTGTTAAATTGAGGTTATTGGTACACCGCCCTTCTCTTTAAACTCTCTCTTTACATATACTGTTGTTGCAAGGATTCCAGGTGCGTTCTTCTTTCTTTCGCCTGTGTTTTTGTGTTATGTATATCTTCTGTGCTAGCATTGTATGCTTATGACTCTTGGTTGAATTTTCTCCGTGCTAGTTTCCATGTGTCTTCTCTATTACTTTGGTGACTGCTTTCTTGCTATCTGCTCCTTACTGTTTTTATATCTTATATTCCCTCAGTCGGTCGATGATGCCTACTAGGTACCCATTGCATAGAAATTGGTGCTCATACTACACTTCTGTATCTTTTTGGTGCAAATATTAGTGTGAGCCTTCGCCGTTGATTATGTGGAGACTTGTAGAGCTGTTGGATATTTGAGACTAGGGTGAGTGCCTATCGACTGTGGCTTGACCATATCTCATCTTTGGCACTGTTACTCTTTGTACTTTCAGAGACAGTTGTATATCTTATTTTGTTACTTCTAGCACTTGTATTTTGTTAGAAGCTTCAATACTATCGATACCAAGTCTTGAGGTTGGTGTAGTTTCCTTAAGTATATATTTATTTTAGGTTATTTGCTTCCGCATTGTTTTCATCTTATATCTGCTTCTACTTATTGTGCGTACTGGTTAGATAGTAGCCCATTACTAACCGTTCCGGCTACGAATATTGGTTCGCCTACTAGGAGGATTTTAGGTGCCATCATGACCTGAGAAATCGAGGCGTGACAAAAATGTGCCACACTAAATACTCTATGCTTCTAAAAGAGGATTACAATTACATATTTGCATAAAAAACTAAAAAACATTGATAACAACTCAATCAATGGAGCAATGGAAGCAATACATCAATGGTTATGCTTCATAATGTGAATAGAGTAACTACAAGAAGTATTTCTTTAAGACAACTTTTCTCTTGGAAGGAGAGCATATGTGTCATGACTTAATATAACATATATCATACAAGAAAGTTCCTTATCAAACAAGTAGAATATACTCAACTGGTTCACATGACATGTAGGCTGCAACAAAGGATCTGTGGTGCAAATAATATGTAAATCATTAACCCCTGAAGAGCACTTAGCTGATGAGCTAACGAAGCTATGGGAGAAATAACATGTATACCTCTATGTCATGAAACACATAGTGCATATAATCCTTCAAGAAATTGTATTGTAACACACTTATATATAGATTTTTGATGATTTACTCTTCATAGACATCTAGTGCCTTTGTCAGCTACAAGACACTCAATGAGATCATCTTAGTCATAGTTTATAATTTGTAACACCTCTAACATGTCAGCCATCATATTGCACCTTTTGTGGACAAATGACTTATGACATGATCATAAAAAGATTAATTAATCTAAAAAAATACTTAGCACATAATTTAGCAAGTTAAGAAAACAAGTGGCAAAGAATAGTTAAGAAGTAAAACATGTAGCATATAACGAATAAACTACAAAGCATATAATATGTACAACCTTACAAATATGTAATCTATAACATTTACTCATGTGAACTCACTTTAACATAATTCAATAGATGACTAGTGGTAATTTACCCAAAATTCCAGAATATTCTCCATTTTAACTTGTGTTCACTCGATTCCTTACCCGATCACTTTTATATCACATAAACCTATAAAGTAGAAGTAAACCATGTCAATTACACTATTTCTCTCAATTAGGCTAGTACTGAAGGCAATGGTCAAGGCATGTGCGCAATTGCTCTTGGGTAGCGCGATAGCGCTGTGCTGTATGAGCTCCTTGAGCGCGATTGCGCTGGTTTAGTGTAATAGTGCAAGAGTTTCAAAATAGGTAAATAGGCTTAAAACACAAGTCATAAATGACCTGTAGCCACTATGGGAAAGCTCGAAATGCAGAAGAAACACAAAAATAGAGAAAATAACCTAGAGGGTTATTAGACTCCTCCTCAGACTATATCCCAGTTCAATAAATTTTTGTGTTATGCAATGTCCTTTTTGGCATAGTTCACACCTGTGGTTTTGTTTTGAGAATTTCATCCTCTCGGATGCTCTCAGCAAAATCTTAAAACAAAATTGTTAGTAATAAAGCAATTCAATGTCACGACCCAATTTCTCAGGTCATGATGGCACCTAAAACCCCCATGTAGGAGACCCAATCCACATAGTACATAATGGTTGGTAATGGACTACTACCTAAGTAAGCATGCACAAGAATAAGAACTAAGTGGAAGCAGATAGATAAAGCAACGCGGAAGAAAACAACCTAAATATACATATAAAGAAACTACACCATCCCACGACCTGGTATCGAAAGTACAGGAGCCACTACTAAAAAGATACAGAGTACTAGAAGGTACAAAATAGAATATACAACAGTCTCTGAATAAACAAAAGAGTAAACAGTGTCAAAAAAAGAGATATGGTCAAGCCCTGGCCGTCAGGAGCTCACCCTAGTCTCGGATGTCCAAAATTTGCACGAGTATCCACGAGGTTAACAGCTATATCTCACACTAGGATCTACACCACGAAGATGCAGAAGTTTAGTATGAGCACCAATTGCAAAGTAATGGGTACCCAGTAGGCATCATAGGCTGACTGAGCACATATAAGATATAAAAATAGTAAATTGCAGACAATGAAGAAAGTAGTCACAGAAACAAACAGAGGAAAGCACACGGAAACTAGCACAGATTAAAGACAAAGATAATATAATCATACTATGCTAGACACAGAAGATATATATATCACAGAACACAGGTGAAGGAATGGAGAACACACCTGGATCCTTGTAACAACAATATATAAAAAGATACTTTAATAAGAATAGCAGTATACCGATAACCTCAAATAAAAGGGAAGAAAGGAAAGGCAAGTAAACATAACCATGCTTGAAATAATACTACTAATGAATTCATGCTAATAACACAACTCTCAAGATAGGAATGATCAGAAAGGCAACCTCACAAGTAAAACCCTAGGATAGAATAAGCTACACCACCAATGATCAGAAGGCCACTAACCAATACCTGAATAAGATAGAATGCGCTAATCCACCAATGATTTGAAAGCCACTAACAAGTACTACAATAAGATATCATAAGCTATTCCCTTAATGATTGAAAGGCCACTAATAGTGCTACGATAAGATAGAATAAGCTAATCTACCTACAGTCCCAATGGGCACCCATACACCCGAGGAACAAATACAAGTGAAAACAAACCCTCAAGCATCCTATACTAGCGGAGAGACACTGAGCAAACAACAAACAAGTGTAGATCCAAACCCAATATGAATGATATGATGTCATATGATGAAACAAGTGTGACAGTAGTACTCTATGTACACCCTTTGGTGCCTATAGGCCTAGTAGGTCGGATCCATGGAAGGAGTCCCTCGTATAACTCAACTACACCATATACCCATCCTCCAGCACTCACAGCATGTAGCCCCTAGTTCGGATTGGCAAGTTCCATTGAGGTCTCGTAAACCACATTCTAAAATTATGAAATCTCAAAGTATAACTGCCTGGGATATATCTGATCTAAACCAGTGTTTATAATATCGAAGTAAGTGCCCGAAGTCTATTCGAGTTTAAATAAGTGATCGAAATCTCAAAACCCTAAGAAAGAGTGCTCAAAGTATATCCGAATTTAAATTTGTAGTAATATATGTCTAGTGCTATGGCTCAGCCGAGTCTAGTATCAGTGTGAAATCTAGTGATAAAATCCTCTTTTAATCTTGTTTATCTCAAGAAAATCCATAAAATTAGTTTCAAGTCCGTTTAGAATCTTTTATACTTAACAGGGGCCCTCGGGCCATACAAACTTTAGAAAAATGGTGGCAGTTAGGCCCGCAGCCTAGATAGTTGTAAATAATGCAGAAAACTCTTTATGTGATATTATATGCCCAAACACAATGAATATCCCAACGTCTCACAATCAACCTATCGGCTTTGCACAGGCTCAATATGCTAACATAGATAACCAGCCTAATATCACAAATCTATGTCTGGGACTCATGGACATTTTCAAATATCCTACCATCTATGGTCCAAAGGCAAATACAAGGCCACACAGGGCTACAAGGGGTAATGCTACCAACTAAATCGAATACTACAACAAGACGTGTGAAATAAAATGGACAGAAGGAAAGCTGGCAAGGTCTGGGGTACAAACCTAGATAAACCTAACCAACGGATACTAGATAGTGCAATTATAGCCTATATACACAGAGTCTATGTAGAGGAAATCGTAATCTACCTGTCGTCCAATGACAAGCTGCTGAAACAACATCGTCCAAGCCCAAAATTATCTGAGATGCCACGAATTACGAACAAACTATCAAATCAATACTCTACTCGGAAAATTAATCTAACGATACCCATAATGCTAAAAGTTTAGCCTGTTTGAAATACAGATCAAAAGTGAGCCAGTGGGCCCCACAACCTAAAATCGAAAACAAAATTTACTACAAGGTTCCCAACCTCTCCAAGAATGCATGCTCCGAAAGTAAGCAGAAAATGAGTAGATGAGGGTCCAAAAAATCCCCTAACCTTTAAGAATAAAAAAAGGAAATTAACAGAATTAAAGACGAAAACTTAACAATTTACAACAAGGGAACATTCACGGACTAGAATTTATCCACCCCAGCACTTTGGAATAGCCCACACCAGAGTTTGGAGCTAGGAGCTCAAGAATAATGGAGGAAAACATTTGGGGTTATAAAAAAAAAGAAGAAGAAAGAGTTTATAAAATGTCAGCGGTTACTACAAAAGTGGAGATTTTTCAAAGCGGATATTGCAAAAGTGGCAAACCCATTGCAAATGTGAAGGTCACTATTCACCCATGCCTCTGCAAAAGCGGAGGTTCCATCGCAAAAGTTATGTTCGCAAAAGTGGAAAATTATCGCAAAAGTGGACCCTTGCTGCAAAGGCAAAGAAAGTCCGCAAAAGTGGCCATCAGAAATGCGGTGAAAAGTTTTCAAATGCGGACCCACTAGCAACAGCAAAACCATCAGAATTTTTATGGCTATCAAGTCACCTGATGGACCCTCAGGATTTATCTGGAGTCTCATAGACACAAACAAACTATGCAACTTAACTAAAAATGGTATTCTGGACTCAATGGAATTGACAAAATTTCCAACGGAGGTCGATTTAATAAAAAGGTGGGCCCCACGCCCAAAACCAACCTTAAGCTAACTTTTCCAAAATAGATCCCAATGGCCCAAAACGAGTATGGATGCCTCACAACCCGAACCAATGGTCTCTCTAGCTCAAAATTGACATTTCATAGCTAACAGCGCTGATGGAATTTCCATCCGAGTTCGTCTTCTTCGGATGTTGACCAAAGTCAACCTTACAAGCCCAACTGGCCTGAAAACACAGAAAGAGGGATAAAATCAAACCAAAAGCTCCCAGACCCCGACCAAAGTTCTGACTAGACTAAAATCTATGCTCCAGAGCTAACAGAACTGTAAGAATTCTATTTCAAGCATGATTTCTAAGAATTTTGACTAAGGTCAACAATTTTCTAAGTTAAAGTTCTAAAACAGGGAAATTGTCATAACGACCTAATGAACAGCCCGAGCCTCGAATTACCTGTCCTCGCAAGCCATAAATGACTTTGGGACGCTACTGGAAACCTCTAACAGTATAAGAAAGGAAAAAATACAAACATGACCAAAGGGTCATTACATCATCTACTACTAAAAAGGACTGTTGTCCGTGAAAGTCAAGAAAAGAGAACACCTAAAGGCTCAACAACTACATATACTGAGCCCGCACTACTCTCTCGATCTCTTGGGTAGCCTCTTCAACTAGACGGAACCTCACGGAGCTAAACCAAAGGAAAACTACCAAACCTTAACTCCTACTAGCCAAACTAGACCGCAATTTTTAACTCCAAAATGCTCCAAAGGTCTATCAACCAAATCGAACCTCAACAAACTCAATCGGAATGCACTTATATAACACCAAAACCAAGAAAATCAAGGTGATCAACACATGAAACTAGAAGGCTCGATACCACAACCAGGTTATCCCAGAAAACCACCACCCAACCTCTAACTCAGGAATCCATTGATCTGCAAAACCCTTCTACCTAACTTGAATCCTCTGCACTATAACCATGAAGCTTCACACAAGTCAAACACTCGAGCCACCCTCAAAACATCAACTAACCTACCAGAGATCCATAGTTCCCTCTATACTCAGCCTCGAATAAGGCCACCATCATACTCAAACTCTATCCAAGCCAAGCTATAGTCTATTAGTCCTTGACACCTGAAATACCAACCTATAGCATACCCTCAAGAACTAGAGTAATCTACCTCGACTGACCATCAACTTATAGACGGATAGCTACGCATAGATCAACCTTAATACCTAAACCCAACTAAACCAACCATCGGAGCTCAAAGGCTATTTGCACACCAAAGTCGGGAATGACATGGATAAACACCCTGTGTCGAAGAAGAATCTCAAAACTATAGAACAAAACTAACCTTGTTGAACTCTGCCAAGTCTGAATTGGCTGAAAGTGAATAAACTAGGGAAACCTATACAAGAAGAACCAAACAATACCTAATATCTGCAAAAAGTGTGGTAAGCTTACCACTAAGTCTGTAACCATCAACTAACTCTATATTCTAGGAATACCTCTACTGCCCTAAATCCTCAAAACACCCTTCGAATTTATGGTCACCTTACTAGACTTGCCCCTCAGAAAGAAGTCCATCATGCCACGAATACTAAGTTAAACCAACCTGTAGGCAAAGGAAAAGATGCCTGAAGTTCAAGGTCTCCACCTAGCTATTGAAAATCTCACCAACTCTCAACTCACCACAATTTGGCTCAAAACATCCACTCTAATGTGCCAGTACATAAACCACCAACTCCAAAAGCATTCAACATACCGAACCTTGTGCCCCACCACTAGTTGAGCCTAATCAATGATGAAATCCCATGTACATGGAAAACCTCTCGGATAATCAACTGAATCAAATTCCCAATTCTTAAAACACAAAGTGACCATCCATATCAAAGTACCTTTAGAATCTAGAGTAGCCCTGCTGTCCTCAGCTGGTACAACCTGATCACATATATCACACAACCATTGATCCTCAAACTGACGCCACTAAATCTGTCCAAACAAGGTCGAATGGAGCTCAACACTGGCAAAAACTCTGCTGGGATCTGGCAACTCAAGCCTTATCAAATAGTTAGCCAAGGACTAGATGTCCAAGGCCAATAGTCGCTCCAAAACTGAAAGAGAGAATCTAAGTATTCTATACTCACAGCCTTCTGGATTAATGATGCTACAACCGAAGAAAACCCTCTATGTACCATTTGAAGTAACCTGCTAGCCCATGACTCTAAAACCCCACTCCAATTACCAATCAATGCTTCTGCCGAATCCTCGAGTAGACTCTTATGTCACTAATGAACACTATAGAAACTAGAGCCAACTAGGCTCTGAATACACCGCTCGCCCAATCCAAAAATGTTGTTGAGGCCTGAGTCAACCAAGGGATATAACAAGGAAGCTCACAATGGATGCAACAAACCCCAAAGGTAGTCCTGGGAATGGTCACCACCTCGATCTCTACCAGAAGGAAACCTAACCTCAAATTAATCTATAGAAATTCCACTACACTCTATAGAAATTCGAATAAGTCCTCAATAAATGAAACCAAAGCACACCCTCAGTCATCACCTCAGCCAGCTACCTTTAATCCACACATATAAGAAAGAAGTCATCCCCCTCCTTTTTCAAACAAAACAGAACCCTTTCCAAAGATACATCAAACCTGATAATATCTTTCTTAAAAGACCTAGCATCGTTTCCTTAGCTCCCACAACTGTACTAGCATCACTCGATAAGGCGGGAAAAGAATAGGCCGAGTGCCCAACTCAAACACAATGCTATAGTCAAAACTCAACTAAACTGGAAACTAAGGAAATCAACGAAAATAACCCATATAACTTCCAACTTCCTAAACTAAATAAGTAAAGAGGGTCATTTCATACCTCCCTAGAATGAGCAAAATCATCTGATACCCACTTTCTTGCCCAACACTACGCTCTTTTAGACAAAACAACCTTCCCTAGTACATAACTACCAGTACCGCACCATACAAATTGAAAGATTACTATAAAACACTAGATAACGGCCTAGGAAACAACCACCCAAGACCGCTATAAATTGAGATACTCGAACCAACTCTAGAACCACAGTGAAGACTAGAAATAAAGTTAACAAGACCCACCCATGAGTTATAACCTCGAGTAGTCACCTCCCAAAATCAACACACCCCATCTTCTACTAAAAAGAATCATTATAATGAGAAATCACACACATAAACACTATGAACTCTATTAGTACAACCAAATGGGAAACAGGTAGGCAAATATATAGATAGACGAAAAAGGGTAGATTTTCAAAGAAAACAATACCAGCACTTGCTGATGGTACCAAAGACTATACCTATAGCAATAATATCTGGAACCTCCACCTCTGGCCTACCAAGAGGGGCATCAGACTATTGGTGTCTATTTCTGTACTGAGTAGTCAATGCTAAAGGCCCGATCATCCCTTGTTAGGGATAATCTCTAGAAAAGTGACCAATCACTCCGCAACTATAGCAACCCAAGGAAGCCCTTCTCTTATGCATAGTGCCTACCGACTCTGGACAGATACCTGAACTACCTGGCTAAAATCCACCTCTAACAATCTGGGGACCACCCATATTATCATGCACACCACCTCTCGCCACCTGGGGACCACCCCTACTACCTAGCACACAACCTGTAGCCGGTAGCACTAGAGCCCTGGGAGATATATCCTACTGACTTTGCTTACTGGAAGGCGTGATGATGGGGCAATCCCTAGAAAAGGGCCCATACTCACTACAATGGAAACAATATATACCAGACGAAGCCTGACGGAAATATCTCACTGAGCCTGACTGGCCACCATGGCCTATACACCTTTAATGCAACCCTTGGAAAACCTAACCTATACTAGGTCTTCTCTACTCAAAACGCTCTGTATAACCACCCTCTAAACCCTGTGGCACTACCAAAACTTTCCTGCTAAGTAGAAAGCAATGAAATCAATCTCTACCAGAGAATCCCCTACCTCAAGACTGACAACTACAAAAAATACCCTGACAGCGATGCCTCTTACGACTATCTCTATAAGCTTCGTGAAGTAACCCCTCTATAGCCCAAGCATGATCAAACACCCAAGGAAAGGTAGTCCCAACCGTCCATATGTGCTCTGTCGCCAAACAAAGTGGAATCAATCCTTTGACAAAACCATGTACTCTCTCAAAGTGTATAGGCAAAGTCCTAGAAGTGTGCCTAATCACCTCGTGAAACCTTGCCTCATACTCTAAAACTGACATACAACCCTGCTAGAGACCTGTAACCTTAAACCTAGCCATAGCACCGCTCAAAGGACTCGGTATTTCCCCTTCTTGTGATACACCCTCCGAAAGACTCAAAGTCCTAGCCATGGTGTTCTAAAGAACTGGGGTAGCCATAAATCCTATCGGGGACTGGGCTGGCCCCAAACCCCCTAGCTGATGCGGTATGCTCCCACTCTAAAATCCTAGCACTGCAAGAAGTACTAAAGTAATAAGCACGTGAGTCTCATCGTCACCTACTGTTGTACTCATCCTACGCATCTGGGAAAGAATGGAACAATGAAGTTTAGAAGTTGATCGAGTCAGGAGCGCATAATAAGGATGCAATAATAGAGAACATATCCTAATAATGCGTTGTAGCCTCCCGCAGATAGGATACAGATATCATCATACCAATCTGCGAGACTCTACTTAGATATTTTCTCTATAATAATGACACCGATGAATCTAGAGTTCTGATCACAAGTTGTCACGACCCAATTTCTCAGGTTATGATGGCACCTACAACCCCCTATAGGCAAACTAATCCCCATACCTTAGAATGGTTAGTAATGGGCTACTACCTACGACATCATGTAGAAGAATAAGAACTAAGTGGAAGCAGATAAATAAAGCAACGTAGAAGAAAACAACCTAAATATACATATAAAGAAACTACACCATCCCACGACCTAGTATCGAAAGTAAAGGAGCCACTACTAAAAAAATCCAAAGTACAAAAAGGTACAACATAGAATATACGACTGTCTTTGAATAAATAAAAGAGTAAGCATTACCAAAAGAAGAGATATAGTCAAGCCCCAATCGTCAAAAGCTAACCCTAGTCTCGGATGTCCAAAAGTTGCATGAGTATCCATGCAGTCAATGGCGATAGCTCACACTAGAATTTGCACCAGAAAGATGCAAAAGTGTAGTATGACCACCAATTGCAAAACAACGGTTACCCAGTAGGCATTATAGGCCGACTGAGTGCATATAAGATATAAAAGCAAAAGTAGCAGATAATGAAGAAAATAGTCACAGAAACAAACAGAGGAAAGAACACGGAAACTAGCACATATAGAAGACAAAGAGAAAACAATCATACTATGATTGCCACAAAAGATATATATATCACATAACAGAGGTGAAAGAAAGGAGAACACGCCTAGATCCTTGCAACAACATTACATAAAGAGAGAGTTTAATAAGAATGGAAGTATACCGGTAACCTCAAATAAAAGGTAAGGAAGGAAAGGAAAGTAAACACATCTATGCTTGAAACAATACTACTAACAAAATCATGCTAATAACACAACTCCCAAAATAGGGATGATCAAAAAGGAAACCTCACAAGTACAACCCTAGGATAGAGTAAGCTACACCACCAATGATTGGAAGGCCACTAGCCAATACCATAATAATATAGAATGCGCTAATCCACTAATTATCGGAACGCCACTAACAAGTACTATAATAAGATAGTATAAGTTATTCCCTCAATGATCAAAGGCCACTAACAGTGCTACGATATGATATAATTAGCTAATCTACCTAAAGTCCCAACGGGTGCCCATACACTCGAGGAACACATACAAGTGAAATCATACCCTCTGGCATCCCATACGACTAAAGCATACACTAAGTAAACTACAAACAAGGGTGGATCCGACTATAATATTAATGATATGATGTAACATGATGAAACAGGTGTGACAGTAGTACTGTATGTAGCCCCTCCGATGCCTATAGGCCCAGTAGGTAGGATCCATGGAAGGAGTTCCCTGTATACCTCAACTATATTATATACCCCTCCTCCGGCACTCACATCACATAAACCCTGGTCCAGATTAGCAAGTTCCATGAAGGTCTCATAGACCACGTACTAAAATCACAAAATCTCAAAGTATAACTGCTCGGGATGTATCCAGGTTTAAACCAGTGATTGGAATCTCGAAGTAAGTACCCAGAGTCTCTCCGGGTATAAATCAGTGATCGAAATCTCAAAACCCCAATAAACGGTACCCAAAGTATATCCGGATTTAAATCTATAGTAAAATATGTCTATCACTATGGCACAGCCGAGGCTAGTATCAGTGTGAAATCAAATGATAAAATCCTCTTTAAATCTCTGTTATCTCAAAAAAATCCATAGAACAAGTTTCAAGTCCGTTTAGAATCTTTATACTAAAAATGGGCCTTCGGGTCGTGCAAAGTTTAGAAAAACTATGACAGTTAGTCCTGCAACCTAAATAGTAGTAAACAATGTAGAAAACTCTTTATATGATATGATATTCCCAAATACAATCAATAGCCCAACGGCTCACAATCAACCTATCGGTCCTGCACAGGCTCAATCTGCTCTACAACATAGATAACAAGCCTAATATCACACATCTATGTCTGGGACTCATGGACATTTCCAAATATTCCACTATTTATGATTCAAAGGCAAATACAAGGCCACACAGGGCCACAAGGGGTAATGCTACCAACTAAATCAAATACTACAACGGGACGTGTGAAATAAGACAGACAGAAGGAATGTGGACAAGATCTGGGGTACCAACCTAGCTAAACCCAACCCAAGGATACTAGATAGTGCAATTATAGCCTATAAATGCAGAGTCTATGCAGAGAAAACTGTAACCTATCGTCCTATGACAAGCTACTCGAACAACGTCATTCAAGCCCGAATCACTCTGTGAAGTCCCAAATTGCGAATAAACTATCAAACCAATACTCTACTCATCAAAATAAAGCTAACGATACTCATAATGCTAAAGTTTAGAGATCTCAAAATATGGGTTAAAAGCAGGCGTGTGGGCCGTGCAACTCGAAATCGAAAATAAAATTTACCACGAGGATCCCAACCCCACCAGGAATATATGCTCCGAAAAAAAGCAGAAAAAAAGCAGAAAAAAAGCAGATGAATGGGTTCAAAATACCCCCCAACCTTCAAGAATCAAACTTGAATTAAAAAGGAAATTAATGGAATTAAAGAAGAAAACTTACCAATTTACAATGAGGAAACAATAACAGAAAAGAATTTATCCACCCCAGTACTTTGGATTAGCCCACACCAGAATTTGGAGCTTGGAGATTAAGAATAATAGAGGAAAATGTTTAGGGTTTGAAAGAAAAGAAAAAGGAGGAAGAGTTTATAAAATGTCAGTGGTTATTGCAAAAATAGAGATTTTTCCGCAAAAGCAGACATTGCAAAAGCGGCAAATCCACAGCAAATGTGGAGGTCACTATTCACCCATGCCTTCGCAAAAGCGGAGGTTTCATCGCAAAAGTGGTGTCCGTAAAAGCGGGTCCGTGCTACAAAGTGTAGAAATTCCACAAAAGTGGTCATCACAAATGTGGTGAAATGTTTGCAAATGAAGACCCATCAGCGACAAAAAACCAGCAGAATTTTTAAGGCTAAAAAGTCACCGGATGGACCCTCGGGATTCATCCGGGGTCCCATGGACACAAACGAACTATGCTACTAAACTAAAAATGGAATTTCGGACTCAATAGAATTGATGAAATTTCTAACGGAGTTTGATTTAACAAAAAGGTGGGGCCCACCCCCAGAACCAACCTTAAGTCAACTTTTCCAAAACAGAACCTAATGGCCCAAAATGAGTCAGAAAGCTTCGGGACCTGAACCAATGGTCCCTTTAGCCCAAAATCGGCATTTCAAAGCTAACATCACTGACATATTTTTCATCCAAGGCCGTCTTCTTTAGATGTTGACCAAAGTCAACCTTACAAACCCAACTAGCCTAAAAACACCGAAAGAGGGATAAAATCAAACAAAAAGCTCTCGAACCCTGACCAAAGGTCTGACTAGATGAAAATCTATGCTCCGGATATAACAGAACTGTCAGAATTTGATTTTGAGCATGATTGCTAAGAATGTTGACTAAGGTCAATGATTTCCTAAGTTAAAGTTCTAAAATAGGAAAATGATCATAATGACCCAATGAATGGCCTGAGCACCAAATTACCAATTCCAGCAACCTATAAATAACTTAGGGCCACTACTAGAAAGATCTAATAGCATAAGAAAGGCAAAAACGTAAACATGACTTGAAGGGTTATTACATTCAATAAGGAGGGATAGTTTCTTTACCTCATCTATGTATATGTTGATTCCAGAAGAATATTCCTTCCTTTCATGTCTCTATCTTAGGAAATAATGATTTACAAGATGATATACACATGACAGCCTTCTTAGCCATCGGATAAAATTGCCTTTATGGTGGTTGATCATGATAATTCTTCAAATGTAATAACCTTCTCAGCATCTATGATAATTTATTGGATATGACCATCTTTGTAATCGCTTGTAACAATCTCTGCTATGATATCCTTCACGGTCATTGGTGAAAATCTTTTGTATATGACCTTGGGAAAGTCTTGTGCATTATTTATATCAACGAGACTTATAAATATCCCTTGAATTGTCAAGCTTTGCATAATCTTGCACATCATCTTACTTTGGATAGAGGCAGCTTACAAATGTCCTTCAAATTGTCAGCTTTCGAGTAATCTTGTGCATCATCCGACTTTGGATAGAGACGTCTTATAAATGTCCTTCGAATTGTTAGTATTTGGTTAATCCTGTAGTTTTTATCTAATTTTGGATGTAATGCGGCTTACAAATTTCCCTTGAATTATTAGCCTTGGGTAGTCCTACACAATATCAACGTGGATATGTTGTGACTTACAAATTACCCTTGAACTTCCAACTCTTGAGTGATCTTGCACACTATCCATTTTCATATATCATTGTGTCTTATAGATAACTCTTGGTCTATCAGTTTTTGGACAATATTTCACAATATCAAGTTTCAGACATTGTTGTGGCTTACAGACGACCTTTGGCCTATAAACTTTTGGGAAATCTAATTCATCATCCTATTTTAGATGGTTACTTATAGAAATCCTTCAGACTATATGCTTTCCTTATCCCTAATGGCAAACATCATTTGATCTTTGGGGTAGCAAAGGCCTTTGCCACATGATCAAACATAATTGTGCCTTATGAATGCATAAATATCCTCGATGTTAGAATCTTCTATCTCTACGTGATAATGGATGTAAGTGATTTCAGTGCTAGACTGTGTCATCTCTGCGAGATAATAGAGTATGAATGCATGAATATCCTCGATGTCTGACTTATCTACCATTATAAAATAATGGATATAAATGCTCTTGATGCCAGACTCCACCATCTCTGTATGAAATTATGAATGCACAAATATCATCGCTGCCATACTCCTTCATTTTTACTCGATAATAGATATAAATGCTTTTGGGTTGATCTTGCATATTAAATGTAACTTAGGGATGCCTCTGGATGTCATCATCTTATAAACCAGTTGGAGAGGGAAATAATATTTGTGGTGAACATATGCCTACAATGATTGATAAGGATAGTCCTCTCGACATGCAAAATTGATAATGGTCCTCTTGACATAGTCCTTTCGACATGGTTCTCTCAACATGCAAATATGATAGTGGTGTGGATAATCGTGGAATGGCATGTATAGAAAATTGTATAAAACAACACTTTTAGTTTTTATGTAGTTTCATTGACTCCTTCGCATGTACATGTTCTCTAGGCAAATGATTAATCGACCCAACATCACTTTTACTAGTGAACATAGTTAAATTCAAGAAATTTTTTAAAGAAAGCATTCATAACATTAATCAAAATAACTTTGTTTGGAAGCATCATCCTCTTTTCGAGGTGGATATACAAACAAGGGGTTATTCTAAATGTAAATGTACGGCTGAAAACCCATTTCTAGGGACAACTATAAATACTTCTTTTGAACATCATGTGTTCTTTATGATCCATGATTTGCTGGGTAATTAAGGAGGATGCCGTCAATATCTCCTAATTATCTGGTGGTCCCTACAACCACAAGAAAAGTTGTTAGTCTTAGAAAACTCTGCCACTTTCTGCTCTTTCCTATTGTTTTGGATCTTTTTCACCAATATTGGTAATTCATTTTCATTGTATTGCTTTGAATACGCCAAATAATTAGACTTTTGCAAATCCCTGACACTTTTTAGGGTAACCTGCATCCATAAAAAAATTATTAGTTTTTAGCAAAATTGATTTGTGTTAACCTCCTTCGATCTTCTGCTCCTTGCTTTATCATCTCTGGGTGCTTGTCATAGTTGGGTGCTTATCATCCTTGACTCCCCCGATCATAGTAGATGTAATACAAAATTAAGTTATAAAGGAGCAAATTTAATTGTAAAGATTTTTCAAAACTATTTTTGAAAATAGCAATTTTGGAGAAATCATTTAGAAAAATATTTGCCAATCTTGTCATGTCATGTACTAGATCAATGAACGTCCTTCTTCGAGGCTTTGACATATGTGACACATTGTTGGTGAGCTCTGGAGATTCCTCAGTATCCTAGCTGGGAGTTTGGAAAATGGTCTTCCGAGAAATATGTCATAGCCAAGAATTAGTCCACCTTGGACCTTGTGGCTGAGGATTTCTAAAGTAGACTTTGATCTCCTTGTGCTGGGGAATTTTCGGAGTTTGTCTCTGACCCCTCAAGTGAAGCTTGGTGGAAATTTTGAGGTCCTTCTTAAAATTTATGCCCTGTTAGAAGATGTATGACAAATCTTATACTGTTTATAAGATATTCGATACTCTGTGGTGATCTTGAGGTTCTTTCTCAAGATTTTCTTCAATTGCTCTCTGGCACAATCTGTATTCTGACTGCTGGAGAATGATCTTCGCCTTCTAAATTTTTGAGATTCCTATCTCAAAATATTTGTCCTTGTTTCCATTTTCTGGGGTGATATGATCGAGTTGTTATAGCGCCTAAATATCCTGTTTAAGTTAGGTCAAACATAGTTCCCACACTCATAGTTGGAGAATAGAAGTAATTAAAGAGGTGACTGAAATTGGAAAAGGCCGCCTACGTATCTCATTTTTGAGAATTCAGGTCCTCACGTAGTTCAAGATCAAAAGGGGAAAGATAAATTTTTCTAAGGAATTGACCGAAGCTGACATAGGCCTCTTATGTATCTAATTCTTGAGAATTCATGTCAAACTTAGTGTATAGATAGAGGATAGGAAATTTCAAGCTATTATGGTCATAGAAATGATTACAATTGGAAAAATGCCATTACAGGGAAAGAAAAAAAAACCATTCTCAGGCGTAGTATCTCTTCACTACATTAGAGTTGATCAGTTTGGGCCACATTTGGTCATCCATCGCGAAAAAAATCAAGGCTCCTCTATATAAAGCCTTGTGGACAACATACGGTCCTTGCCAATTTGGTGAAAACTTTCCTTTTTATTCCTCTTGGTGAGGAAAAATATGCTTGAGGACCAATTGTCCTATTTGAAAAGAATACGAGCTCTTACTCTCTTGTTAAATACATAAATCATCCATTGCTACTACAACTGGTTGTGGCATACAACACTCATTATTTTCTCATCAATTAACATGAGTTGTTCGTAGCGGGCGCGAACCTATTCTTCTATGCTTGCTTGGCTTCTTGAATAATTCTAAGGGAGGCTATTTCAACTTCAACAGGTATCACCATTTTTTACCACATATACCAATGCATAGGGTGTTGCCCCAGTCAAATTTCAGACGGTTGTATGGTATCCTAACAGAGCATAAGGCAACATCTCATGCCATGACTGGTGATTATCAACCATCTTTCTAAAGATTTTCTTGATCTTCTTGTTGGCAGCTTCTACGGCTCCATTCATTTGAAGATGGTATACAGTTGAGTTACGGTGAGTAATTTTGAATTGCTCACATATCTCCTTCATCAAATGTGTCATGCCTCGAGGCTACCCCCTGAATGTGACACAGGATCAGGAGCACAAGTGCTCTAGATTAACCCTTGGTCATAGCATACTCAATCAAAACAATAGATAAGCGGAAGGATAGTAAGAAGATTCAAAATCAAACATATAGATAACTGAGTCAAAAGACATACAACTCCAAGGAAGAGACACGAGCCTGAATTTGTATCATCAAGAGGATGTAGTGCAAAAATATTTGTCAGTACTATAGGATGTAACGAGTATGTGATACATGCATAATCGTGATAAAAACATGTTGAAAACTTGCTTAAAACCGAGTTCATGCATAAAAGAGATATCATAAGTAAATATCATAACTTAAATGGTAAACATGAGATAAGAGTCAAAACTTCAAAATAGATTTCATAAGCTTAAAAAAATCAAAACATTCGTAAGGGAGTTTCTTATAACTGATAATAGACCATGCGAGCTACATGGAATCTAACTATATAACTCTAGTTAGCAAAGCTGACTTGAACCGTGCCAAGGAATGAGTCACCATATCCAACTATATAACCCTAGTTGATAAATCTATCCAAATGCCCGCTAAGCACAGGACACCATAATCAATATGTGGTACCACTCTCATAAGCCCATAGGGCACTTCATTTTATAACATATGTTGGAAACATAGTTTTGGACTTGGGTAATTGAACCCTCTTTGCTCGGTGCTAAATACTACTACTAAAACATATACATATAGCTCATAATTTCATAGTGGCACAATCTCATGCCAAATCTTGTTTGAAAAGTATGAAAATACATCGGGCATCATGTAATTCTCATATCATAGGTTCATGAAGCTTAGCATAGCCATAATTAAAAACATATTCTTCCTTCTTAAATTCATACTTAAAGAATTAGGCATGAAAATTTCATAAATACATAAAGACATGTTATCTAAACATGTGAACTTTCCCTTGAAAACATGCAATTCAATGGAATCATGCTAGAAATCAACTTTGATGCATGGGATTTTGAAACCAATTAAGGAATCTTATTCAAATCATAAATTTACCATGAGAAACCATGAATTGATGCATAGAAACTGATTTCATAATCTTTCCCAATTTAGATCAAAACCCTAATTTCACAAGTTCATAATTCAAAATAAGAATTGGGGGTTTTGGGCACAAGGGTGAAAGGAACCCATTGTTAAATACCCACATACCTTGATTGAAGATAACCCACTTGAAATTGAAAAGAAAGGAGGCTTGATCTTGAAGCTTGAGACCTTGAGTTTGAGAGAGTTCTTTTCCTTTTTGGAAGATAAAATGAAGATTTGAGAAGGGACTTATGCTAATGAGGGTGAAAACCCTTCTCGAAATAGTCAAAATGACTTCATTTAGGAGTTAAAAGGGTGGGTAATGACTAAAATACCCTTGGGACATAATTAGGAAAAATCTGGAAAAAGTTGACTTTCAGGGACCACGGATAGGTTCCACGGGTCGTAGATCAAACCACGGCTCGTGGTTTCCATCCATTGTTCCTGGATAAAAGAGCAAGCTACAGAAGGCAGTCTATGGGTCAATAGGATGGACCCGTAGAAAGAATCATGGGTCGTAGACCCAAGTCACAGTTCCTGGGGAACATGCAATCCTCTGAATCAAGTTCTGCGAGTTACAGGACAGTTCATGGTTCGAACTACGGACCATAGACTTGACTCGTGGCTCCTGGGGACTCAGTCAACCCTCAGGCCTGGTACCATGAGTTAACACGACGGGTCATAAAACCAACTCGTGGTTCTCAGGCCAAAGTTTGAACCTAGCAAGCTCAACCTACGGCTCCATTCCACGACCCGTGGTTCAGACCACAGTCCGTGGTTTAGACCTGTCACTCCTGGAAACATGGAATTTTTTAGAGTTTCAAACTTAGAAAGCTGGTTCGATTTCTGGGGTGTTACAATATCTCCCCTTGGGATCATTCATCCTTGAATGAAGACTAAGTAAGGGAAAACTGAAGAGAAAATAGCCCAACTAGCAACAAAACATGGAGATCAAAGAATAAACATGAAAATTGCACTTTTCAACTCAAAACATGATTGAATCAACTTCGAAAACATGAATGCATGCTAGGATCATGAGGGAAACTGATGGAATAGGATCGGAGGAACATACTAAGGATGAAACTAGTACGTCATGTTGAAACGGAATCGGAAGGAAAGAGATGAGGGTACTTGGCTTTCATGGTTGATTCCACTTCCCAAGTAGCTCCTTCAACCAGCTGATTTATCCAAAGGACTTTTACCAAAGCGACTTCTTTGTTTCTCAACCTCTGAATCTGAAGATCAAGGATCTCCATGGAAACCTCCTCATAGGTGAGACTATCCTTCACACCTACGTCCTCCAAAGGAACAATCAAGGTCGGATCACCAACACACTTCTTAAACAAAGAAACATGAAAAATCGGATGAACCACTTCTAACTCTGTAGGTAAATCCAACTCATAAGCAACGCTACCAACTCTCCTCAAAATCCGATAAGGACATACAAAATGGGGGCTAAGCTTCCCTTTCTTGCCGAACCTCATCACACCTTTCATGGGTGACACCTTCAGAAAAACCCAATCATCAACTTCAAATTCCAACTCTCTTCTCCTCACATATGCATACGATTACTGTCGACTCTGAGCGGTCTTCAACCTTTCTCTAATGAGCTGAACCTTCTCCATAGTCTCATGAACTGAATTGGGACCAATCAAAGCTGCCTCACCTACCTCAAACAAACCAATAGGAGATCTACACCTACGGCCATAAAGTGCCTCATAAGGAGCCATCTAGATGTTAGAGTGAAAGTTGTTGTTGTAGGCAAACTCGATAAGAGTTAAGTGATCATCCCAATTACCTTTGAAATCAATCACACAAGCACTCAACATGTCCTCCAAAATCTGAATGGTACGCTCTGCCTGGCCATCTGTCTGAGGGTGAAAAGTTGTGCTAAGCTTCACCTGATTACCAACACCTTTCTGAAACAATCTCTGAAACTGAGAAGTAAACTGAGCACCTCTATCTGAAATGATGGACAATGGGACACCTTGAAATCGGACTATCTTCATGATGTAGAGTCTGGCATAATCGTCTGCTGAATCCGTAGTCTTAACAAACAAGAAATGGGATGACTTGGTCATCCAGTCGATAATCACCCAAATGAAATCATGTTGCCTGCGAGTACGAGGCAAACAAGTAATGAAGTCCATATTGATCTCTTCCCATTTCCAAGTGGGAAGGTCAATATCCTGAATCATGCCACCCGGTCGCTGATGCTCGACTTTCACTTGCTGATAGTTGGGACACTTAGCCACAAAATTGTCTATGTCCCTCTTCATGCCATTCCACCAAAATATTTCCCGTATATCACGGTACATCTTAGCACCAGGGTGAATAGAATATCTGGAACTATGAGCCTCAGTCAAAATCTGTTGTCTCAACCCATCTATATCTGGCATACATAATCGACCCTAATAACGAAACACACCATCCCCCCTTGGGAGAAAACCTCACCCCTCTGCTGATGGACAACACCATTTAGCTGAAGAAAAATGGGATTGTTGTCTTGCTTTTCCTTCACTTCTGCTACCAAGGATGATTTGGAACCATTCTGCACAATAACACCACCTTCTGTCGAGTCCATAAGGAGAACTCCCAACCGAGCAAGCCTATGCACCTCCTTAACCAATTCCTTCTTTCCATCTTTAATAGAAGACACACTACCCATGGACAATCTATTAAGTGCATCTGCCACAACATTTGCCTTACCCGGGTGGTAAAGCACACTCATATCATAATCCTTAAGAAGCTCAAGCCATCTCATTTGCCGCAAATTCAATTCCTTTTGAGTAAACACATATTGAAGACTCTTATGATCGGTGAAAACATCCACATGCACACCATACAAGTAATGTCTCCAAATCTTCAAAGCGAAAATCACGGCTGCTAGCTCAAGATCATGAGTAGGTAGTTCTTCTCATGAATCTTAAACTATCTAGATGTATAAGCAATCACTTTACCATATTTCATCAAAACACAACCCAAACCAATCTGAGAAGCATCACAATACACAATAAAGTCATCTAGGACCTCGGGTAGAGCTAACACTGAAGCTGTGGTCAATCTAGTCTTCAATTCCTGAAAGTTATTCCAACACAAATCAAACCACTAAAATTTTAACTTCTTCTGAGTCAATCGAGTCAAAGGGACAACAATGGAAGAAAATCCTTCCACAAATCTCCTATAGTAACTAGCCAAACCCAAAAAGCTCCTAATATTAGATGGGGAAGTGAGTCAAGGCCAGTTCTTTACTGCCTTAATCTTTGAAGAATCAACCCGAATACCATCTCTAGTAACAATATGACCCAAAAAAGCAACGGACTGCATCCAGAACTCACACTTACTAAACTAAGAAAATAATTGTTGGTCCTTGAGAGTTTGCAACACAACTCTCAAATAGTCTGCATGCTACTCCTCACTCTGATAGTAGATAAGGATATCATCAATGAAAATAATCACAAACATATCCAAATACTGCTTAAATACACGGTTCATCAAATACATAAAAGTTGCAGGAGCATTCGTTTACCAAAACACATAACAACAAATTCATAATGACCGTATCGAGTCCTGAAGGTTATCTTCGGAATATCACACTCTCGAACACGAAGCTGATGATAAATGGATCTAAGGCCAATTTTAGAGAAGAAACTAGCACCCTGAAGTTGATCGAACAAGTCATCAATCCTAGGAATAGGATACTTATTCTTGATGGTGACCTTGTTCAACTGACGGTAGTCAATAAACATTCTAAGAGAACCATCCTTATTCCTAACAAACAAAACCAGGGCACCCCATGGAGAAATGCTAGGCCTGATGAAACCCTTATCAAGAAGATCCTTCAACTAATCCTTCAATTCCTTAAGTTCCGCGGGAGCCATTCTATAGGGAGGGATAGATATAGGATTCGTATCTAGAAGAAGATCTATCACAAAGTCGATTTCCCGCTCGGGAGGGACTCCGGGAAAATCCTCGAGAAACACTTCGAGGAACTCATTCATAATAGGAATAGACTGAAGGGATAGGGTTTTGGACTCCGTGTCCATAACCCAAACTATATGATAAACATAACCCTTAGAAATCATCTTCCTAGCCTAAAGATAAGATATGAAATGACCTTTCGAGGATAGGGGACTGCCTTGCCATTCTAAGACAGGTTCATTTGGAAACTTGAAATTGATAACCCGAGTACGATAATCAACCGAACAATAACAAGCATACAACCAATCCATATCGAGAATAATATAAATCTCCAACTCTACTAAATCTGCTGAAGTGACTCTATAAAGGACTGATATAGGGCAATTTCGGTAGATTCTTTTTGCTAGGACTGACTCACCAATAGGAGTAGACACACAAAAAGGTTCTGAAAGCAATTCATGACAAATTTCGAATTTACATGATACATAAGGGGTCACAAAAGATAGGGAGGCTTCGGGGTCCAGCAAAGCATACACATCTTGAGAGAAGACTTTCCACAAACCAGTGACAACATTAGGCAAGCTCTCCTGGTCCTGGCGAGAGGACATAGCATAGAGGCAGTTCTGGCTCTGACCACCAGAACTAGAAGTTGTCCCCTGCTGGGTTGGTCGACCTCCTGGGGCTGCTGGAGCCGACTGAGCCCTAGTGCCTCCCTATCCCTTCTTAGCTGAAGGGCAATCCCTAATCTTGTGTCCAACCTGACCACACCCAAATCAACCACCTAATCTAGCTAAATACTCACCGGGATGATTCTTCCCACACTTGGTACAAACGGGGAAAGAAGTCCCCTTTGAACCACTACTCTGAGAAAAAGAGCCTGCCCCTCTATCGGACTGATCATGACGGAGCTTGGAGGCCTGAGAAGGAGCACTAGCAGTAGAATGCATAGGTTCTGATGACTTTTTCTGAAAGAAAGAGCGATGTCCACCTCCGGACTTCTAATGGCTAAACCCCGAACCCTCTGATCTGGCTCTTTTGTTCTCCATAGACATCTCCCTAAGCTTGTCTCCTACGATCTGGTGAGCATGGGTCATGAGTATGGAGATGTTTATATCACCCAACAACATAGCAAACCGACACTCCTTCTTCACCATATCAAAAACCCCGTAGATAAACTTACTCATCTAATCATGCGGGTCAGCTACTATAGAGGGGGCATACCTAGACAACTGTGTAAACTTCAAACTATACTTTTGGACTGACGTCGACCCCTATCTCAAGTTCACAAACTCATCAGCCTTTGCCTGCCTCAACTCTCGGGGAATGAATCGGTCAAGGAAGGCTCTCTCAAAACACTACCAAGTCATAGGGACCTCGTCCCTAGCTCTAGCTTTCTTTCATTGCGTGAACAAGATATGAGCCATATCCTTGAGTTGATAGGAGGCAAGCTCCACACAATCAACATCACCCACTTGAATCATATCAAAGATCTTCTTCGCCTCATCAATAAAGCTAAGTGTGTCTTCACCCATCTTTGAACCCCAAAATTCAAGCGGGTTTATTCTGACAAACTCACAAACCTGGGCCGCTACCCTACCATGAGGGTTGACGGGGATAGAAGCCAGCAGTAGAATGCACAGGTCCTAATGACTTTTTCTTTGATATAAGAGAGCGATGTCCACCTCTGGACTTCTGATGGCTAAACCTCGAACCCTCTGATCTGGCTCTTTTGTTCTCCATAGATATCTCCCTAAGCTTGTCTCCTACGATCTGGTGAGCATGGGTCATGAGTATGGAGATGTTTATATCACCCAACAACATAGTGAACCGACACCCCTTCTTCACCATATCAAAAACCCCATAGATAAACTTACTCATCTAATCATGCGGGTCAGCTACCATAGAGAGGCCATACCTAGACAACTGAGTAAACTTCAAACTATACTCTTGGACTGACGTCGACCCCTATTTGAAGTTCACAAACTCATCAGCCTTTGCTTGCCTCAACTCTCGGGGAATGAATCAGTCAAGAAAGGCTCTCTCAAAACACTACCAAGTCCTAGGGACCTCGTCCCTAGCTCTAGCTTCCTTCCATTGCGTGAACCAGATATGAGCCACATCCCTGAGTTGATAGGAGGCAAGATCCACACAATCAACATCACCCACTTGCATTATATCAAAGATCTTCTTCGCCTCATCAATAAAGCTAAGTGTGTCTTCACCCATCTTTGAACCCAAAAATTCAGGCGGGTTCATTCTGAAAAAATCATGAACCTCGGCCGCTACCCTACCATGAGGGTTGACGGGGATAGAAGCCAGCTGGTTGACCTGAGCAGCCATGGTCTGGGCTAGAAAATGGATGGCGTTCCTGAATTTCTCATTTATGACCTCAGGGGCCAGAACCGGAGGAGCAGCATTCTGAGCGGCTCGGTGAGGCATAGCACATCGAGGAATAATTTGAAACATACAAGGTAAGGATTATAGGGATATTAGAGCAAAAATCTAACGCATGATGTGATCATGAAGGGAGTGAAGTTTTTCTAAGACATCTCATAACTTCCCTCTCATAAGTGTGGTGCACTTCACACACATGAAGGAGACTGTACTCGATGCAGCTTTCAGACATCCTAGGACTCTTGAAACCTGAGGCTCTGATACAAAGTTTGTCATGCCCCAAGGTTACCCCCAGGATATGACACAGGATCCGGAGCACAAGTGCTCTAGATTAACCCTTGGTCATAGCATACTCAAGCAAAACAATAGATAAGCGGAAGCATAGTAAGAAGATTCAAAAAACATACAGATAAATGAGTCAAAAGACATACAACTCTAAGGAAGAGACTCGAATATTGTCTATGTCTAAAAAGCCTCTACACATAACATAAGGAGTTGCTAGTACAAGACCCTAGGTAACTCAAAGTACAGAGGTAAACAACCATAAACTAACTATGATCACAACTAGCCCTCGGACTATGAGGACTCACCAACAGTGGATTGGGAATGGCCTGAAATCTCTAGCCACATGTCTGAGAGAAGGAGCCTGAATCTGCATTATTAAGAGGATGTAGTGCAAAATATGTGTTAGTACTATAGGATGTACCGAGTATGTGAGACATGCATAATCATGATGAAAACATGTTGAAAACGTGCTTAAAACTGAGTTCATGCATAAAAGGTATATCATTAGTAAATATCATAACTTGAATGGTAAACATGAGATAAAAGTCAAAACTTCAAAATAGATTTCATAAGCTTAAACAAATCAAAACATTTTTAAGGGAGTTTCTTATAACCGACAATAGACTATGCGAGCTACATGGAATCTAACTATATAACCCTAGTTACCAAAGCTGACTTGAACCGTGCCAAGGAATGAGTCACCATATCCAACTATATAACCCTAGTTTGCAAAGCTATCCTAATGCCCGCTAAGCACAGGACACCATGATCAATATGTGGTACCACTCTCATAAGCCCATAGGGCACTTTATTTCATAACCTACGTTAGCAATGTAGTTTTGGACTTGGGTAATCAAATCCTCTTCGCTTGGTGCTAAATACTACTCCCAAAATATATACATATAGCTCATAATTTCATAGTGGCACAATATCATGCCAAATCTTATTTGAAAATCATTAAAACACATCAGGCATCATGCAATTCTCATATAATAAGTTCATAAAGCTTAGCATAGCCATAATTCAAAATACTTTTTTCCTTCTTAAATTCATACTTAAAGAATTAGGCATTGATTTGCCGTGAGATTGCGGAACTTTCGACGCTTAAAACTTGGGATTGGAGTATGTTCTTTAGTGATTTTTAGTAGATTTGATGTGTTTTGGTGTTTTGTGCAGGAAAATAGGGTTCGAAGAGTGTAACCTAGTGCTGAATTAGGAAAAGTGTCACTTCATGGTCAAAGAAGGCATCGTACTTGGTCACCGAATTTCAAAGAAGGGCATAGAAGTAGATTGAGGTGATTGAAAAATTACCTCCACCAATTTCTGTGAAGGGTATTCGGAGTTTCTTGGGTCATGCAGGTTTCTATCGGAGGTTCATCAAGGACTTCTCCAAAATAGCAAATCCGTTGTGAAAGTTTTTGGAGAAAGAGATAAAATTTGTATTTGACGATGCTTGTCTCAAGGCATTCGAGTGCCTCAAAGAGAAGTTGGTTACAACTCTTATCATAATTGCTCCTGATTGGTCACAACCATTTGAGGTTATGTATGATGCTAGTGGGGTGGCGCTAGGATCAGTCCTAGGCTAAAGGCGTGAGAAGATTATTCATCCTATTTACTATGCTAGCAAGGCACTTAACCCGGCTCAGAAGAACTATACAGTGACTGAACAGGAACTCCTTGTTGTGGTCTTTGCCTTCAAGAAATTCAAATCTTATTTGCTTGGCACCAAGGTGTTGGTGCTTACTGACCATTCAGCTCTTCATTATCTCATGGCGAAGATGAACGCAAAACCAAGGTTGATTAGATGGGTGCTGCTGCTACAAGAGTTTGACTTCGAGGTTAAAGACCGCAAGGGTACAGAAAATCAGGTGGCAGACCATTTTTCTAGGTTGGAGGAAGAAGTTATGCTGAAATTGAATGATGAGCTCGAGATTGATGATTGGTTTCTTGATAAACAGGTATTGGCTGCTTCTCAGGACTTGATCCCATGGTTCGCGGACATTGCTAACTATTTGGCAAGTTATTTATTGCCTGATGATATGTTCGTTCACCAAAGGAGAAAGTTCATGTCTGACGTGAAGAAATACTTTTGGGAAGAGCCATTCTTATTTCGTGTCTGTGCTGATACCATGATACAGAGATGTGTGCTGGAAGCTGAGATTATGGAGATATTGGAAGCATGCCATTCATCCCTAGTTGGAGGTCATCATAGTGGTATCCGGACGGCCCATAAGATTTTACAATGCGGTTATTATTGGCCGACTATTCATAAAGATTCCCATGAGTTTGCAAAGGCTTGTAGCAGGTGTCAGAGGGAAGGAGGCATGAGCTTCCTATGAATCCCATCCTTGTGATTGAGCTATTTGATGTGTGGGGCATTGACTTCATGGGGCCGTTTGTGCTATCTGACGGGAACCGATATATATTGGTAACTGTTGACTATGTGTCTAAGTGGGTGGAGGCAGTTGCACTTCCAAGCAATGAGGATAAGTGTGTCACAGCGTTCTTGAAAATGAACATCTTCTCCAGATTCGATACGCCAAGGGCCATTATTAGAGATAGAGGCTCTCACTTCTGCAACAAGTTGTTTCGTGCTTTGCTTGAGAAATATGGAGTGAAACACAGAGTTGCAACCCATTATCATCCGCAGATGAGTGGGCAAGCGGAGGTCTCCAATAGAGAAATCAAGTTAATCCATTAATGCAGATAGAAAGGATTGGTCGCGAAAGCTTGAAGATGCATTGTGGGCGTACCGGACTGCATATAAGACTCCAATAGGCATGTCTCCATACCATCTTGTGTTTGGTATGGCATTCCATCTTCCGGTTGAACTAGAGCACAAGGCCATGTGGGCCTTAAAGAAGCTGAACTTGGAGTGAGGTACAACATCATTGCAAAGGCTAGGGCAGCTGAATGAGTTGGATGAGTTCTGACTGAATGCATACAAAATTTCAGCTTTGTACAAGGAGAGAATGAAGCTGTACCATGACCGGAAGATAGAGAAGAGAGATTTTCAGCCAGGTGACTTGGTCCTACTTTTCAATTCTGGACTTTGCTTGTTTCCTGGCAAGTTGAAGTCCAAGTGGATTGGACCCTTCAAAGTGGTGCAGGTTTTCCCTCACGGGGCTATTGAACTTGAAAATCCTTATGGAAAGAGATTCAAAGCAAACTGGCAGTGGATAAAAGCTTGTTTTGGCACAGCATAGGAGATCAAAACTATTGAGGCTTGGAGCATAGATGAGTTCATCCCACCCAATGAGCTTGATGAAGTCAGAGTAATCAAGCAGTCTACGTCGTGCCGCAACCTTAAATCAGGCGCTGCATGGGAGGCAACCCATGATTTTGTAATTTACTTTATGTTAGTTGTAGTGTAAACACTGGGGAGTGTTTTGGTGATGTCTGGGAAACCAAAACACTTGCGTCATGCTACGACGTTAAATCAAGCGCTTCTTGGGAGGCAACCCAAGGCTAATGTTTGCTATATGTGCATAAACAGGTGGAGGAAAGGTGCTTGAGAAAATCAAACCCAGAAAATGGGTAAGACAGGCTCCACGAGTATAGTTCTCGGATCGTGGACCATTCCATGAGTCGTCGAACCAACTCGTGGAACTCAGGTGATAATGGTCAAGTGCAGAAAAGCTTCCACGAACTGGTTCCACGAGTCGTGAACACAATCATGAATCATGATTGCCAGTCATGGAAATCAGAGGAAATTTTATGGCAAGACTTATTCCACAAGACCATTCTACGAGTCGTGGTTAGTTCCACAATTCCTGAACAGGACTCATGGAACCTAGGTAAGTTTTGAAAAAAAAATTATTGTTCACCGGCCCCGTCCACTTCATCGGACGCCGGCGCTTAGGTGCCACAGGTATGTTCCTGCCTCCCTATGATTCTACTTTTCTTGATGTATTGAGGACAATGCACATTACTTTTTGGTGGGGTACGGGCAGCAGTTGTCCGTATTTTGATGGTTCTTTTGGCGAAGTCTGAGTAGCCAAAATACCCGCGATGTTAAATCAGGCGCTACATGGGAGGCAACCCATGTGGGTACTCAAAAGGTACCCAAGTCCTTAGGATTTTCTTGCATGTGTTCTTTTCCTAAGGATTTTTATTTTTGTTGAACCGGCACATTTAGTATAGGTTGTATGTAGTATAAGAAGAAAAGTAACTTTGCACAGTCTGTGATATGATTTTTGGAACTGGATTTTTGATTGAAAAAATGGAGAACCCCTCCAAATTTTGTGTGACATGGTAGTATCTGTTCTTGATAGACTAACAATTATGGATCTGTGCATGACATTATAATGTAATTGACTTGATGAATAGCGTAAGCTAGAGCATGAACGTGATAGTTAGCATGTAATTGTTTGACTCTGTGCCATGAGTGTGTGAGCTTATTTTGATGTCTTCTTGCATTGTGTTCCAATCTAGAACTTGCTCGGTTAGTCTTGCTTAGGTTTTAGGATGGTTGGTTAAGAAAGGATCATAGGCCATTTTTGAATTAGTTCACTTTATACAAATGACCGACCAAATGAAGTAAATATCCTTTGATCCATGATTTTGAGCCTAAATTAACCCGTTTTGTTGTTTAGCCTAATCACCTTCCCCGTCTTTTTGCAAAACCTTTAGTTTGGCCCTGGTCCCTCCTTGTACATCGTGTACCTCAACGCAGGCAAATCGCCTAAGTTGAGGGTGGCTATTGTAGAGGTGAGTGAGGAGTAGGGGTATGAAAATAGAAGGTTAGTAATGAAAAAGGGAAATAACTGGTGCGGCGGGCATGAAAAAGAAAAGAAAAAGAAAGAGAAAAACAAAGAAAAAGAAAAGAAAGAAAGAAAAAGAAAATATGAAAAAGAGTTGAATTTGAACCAAAAGACGCACATGTCACTTGTTGAAAAATAAAAAGGGAGAAAAAAAAGGAGGAAAAGAATAGAGTTGGTCCGATAAGTGGAGAAAAAAAATAGCGTAGTGTCAAGGAGGGCTTAGTCACTGATTTCCATATCTTCCATACCTGTCCCCAAGCCTATGTTACAAGCCAAGAGAAGTCCTATAGTGATCCTAAACCAATTGTCCGAAAGCCGATGCATAGAAAATAAGGGCAAGCCTATGGTATTGTGCACGCATTGCTTGAATATTTATTGTGAGTGCGAGTGTCTTTGTTCAGTCCCTGAATTCTTGATTATATTATGGTGTGATTGGGACTTCTTTGTGGTGAGGGCACTAGAGCAACTTTGGCTGCTGACTATTAGGGTGAATCTCATGTGTGTATGCTAGGTCGTCTGTTGATAGTATAATGTCATCCATGGATCCACTTGTGTTGTCTTGATAGACGGAACATATGCACTGGTTTTGCATTGAAAAAGGAGGGGATACTTGTTATGAACTAAATTGCTAAATCATGTGACAGCCATAGTTCCTAAGTTTCTTTTGCTAAAGCATCGTTCTAGGATAGTTTTGTTTTGTCGCTTGAGGACAAGCAATAGTTTTAAGTTGAGGGTGTTGATGTCTCGTGAGTTTGCGGCACTTTCGACGCTTAAAACTTGGAATTGGAGTATGTTCTTTAGCGATTTTAAGTAGATTTTATGTGTTTTGGAGTCTTGTGCAGGATAATAGGGTTCGGAGACTAATTGCAGAAAAGGACAGCAATTCAGGACTGAAAATGACTTCTACGACTCATTACCACGAGTCGTCAATCATTTCACGAGTTGTGGAAGGCAATCGTGAAAAGAATGCTGCGGAAGGAGCTTGAACTGACTTCTATGACTCATTACCATGAGTCATCGACCCTTCCACGAGTCATGAAAGTCAGTCGTGGAAAGGTTACTGCAGATGCAACTGGGGTTGAGTTCAACGAAAGGTTTCCATGAGTTGTAGACGTGTTCACGAGTCGTGGGCCTTACTTGTGGAACCTGATCTGAGAAGGAGAAAAAGGCTGAGTTCTACAACTCATTCCCACGAGTCATGAGGCAAGTCATAAGTCATAGACTGCCTTCGTGGAAAAGAACCTGTAGAAGAGCAAAATTGTCTGAGTTTCACGAGCACATGTGATGAACCGTAGAAGCTTCCACGAATCATAGAATGATCTCGTGGAAGCTGCCGATTCTAGTTTTCCTAGTTTTGTTAGGACAGGATTTCCATTGTCTATAAATACTTTCCCTAGGTTTTCTTTTACGTTTTATGCATGATATTTTGTAGGAAATAGATTCTTAAACTTATGATATTGGTTTATTATTGGTTTTGAGAGTTTAATTCATTCATAGTTCATTGTTCTTACTTCTATCTTCATCCATTCAAGATTCCAGATTTCTTTAACTCTTATTGTAAGTATGATGTGCCGCCATTTTACGGCACTTTCGACTCCTTTTAACTAAGAACAATTGTACCTTTTCAAGCAACCGTCGTCGTTTTTGATATTTTTATGTTATATTTGTAGGAAATGGAGACAAACATGGAAACGGAAGGAAATACGCGAAAAGGAGCATTCTGGATAAGAGTGACGGTTCAGGTGACGGTCCGTCAAGGGTGTGACGGTCCGTCACCCAAACCGTCACACCAAGGCAGCAAGTGAGGCAGTCCACTGCCTAAGGGTGACGGTCCAGGCGACGGTCCGTCAACCCTGTGACGGTCCATCAGCCTGGCCGTCACACTTAGGCAGTCCGCGACGCGGAATTCGAGCGTTTTTGGGATTGGTTTCCTAGACTCCTATAAATACCCTATGTTAGTTTTATTTTAATTATTCATTCACTATACAATAGTTCTCCCAATAGTTTTAGGAGTTTTTGAGCGAGTTTTGAGAGAGGAAACGCGCTACACACGGTTTCCTTCTCCTCAAGCTTGTTCTTGAATCGTTCTTGGGATCTTGGTTTTTCTTGTTCTTGGATAATTGAAGATTGTTTTCACTATATTGTAAGAATCCATTCTCTTTATTATGAATACAATTCTCTTCTCTTTTCTTTATAGCATGATTAACTAAACCTCCCACAACTAGGGTTGTGGGAGCCATGGCAAACGTAGCGATATAGATTCCGGGTAGCGTTGGGTTCAATATATGTATTGTCACGTTGTTAATCATTCATTATTTAACGTTTTCTAGTGGTTGCAAACATTAGAACATGCCTAGGTTTAAGTTTGCTTGAGTAAAGAGATTAAAACCGGGAAACTTGATTAACAACAAGGATTCGAGACTACTAACTCTCGTCTAATGATTAATGTTGTAACTAGATTAATCTACTTGATGTTTAGGATTGAAATCTAAAAAGCACATCTTTTCGAGGTCGAGAGAATAGAAAAGGAAATTTGTCTATTTGGTTGAGAAACGTTTAGACGATACCATTACTTCAATCACATCGTGACACGCATATAAAAAGAACCCGATTAAGCCTAGAATCGACATTGTTACTAACGCCATGGTAAACACTTCCCTAGTTCATTCTCCTATTGATTATCATTCATACGTTAATTGTTCGTTTTGTTTACGCATTGTTTACACAAAACCCCCCTATTTACCGGAAACTATTGACGACTAGTCACTAATTCACTAAAGACTTAATTCTCACCATATTCCCTGTGGGATTCGACCCCAACCTAGTTGGGTTCTATATTTGACTACGACCGCTTACGCTTCGTTAATTCGAGGTGTAGTTTGGGCGTTATCAAAAAGTGGCACCATTGCCGGGGAATACGGTTGTTAATTAAGTCTGGTGTGTTTATTTGACTCTTAGTCATAATTTCTTGCTTTACGTTTATTTGTTGTTTTTGTCTTTGACAGGGTACACAGTTGTGCATGCCAAGTACCCGAAGTTCGGGGGAACAAATGTTACCTTACGACCCCGAGCTTGCTAGAACATTGAGGCGGAGTATGGCCGCACAACTAGAGGCAGCGAGGATCGCTGCAGAACTGCAGGCCCAAAAAAATCTAAATGCTGGTGGTCTGCAGGATGAGATCGCACGGAATGATGAGGATCTCGACTTAGATGGAGCTGGCGCTACGGGCGCCATTATTGTTCCACCGCTACCGCCCGGAGCCAAGTTCAACATCACTAGCACGATGATCCAGCTGTTGAACTTGAGAGGAGTGTTCCGAGGTGTCGCTGGGGAGGATCCAAACCAGCACCTAATGAATTTCATGGGCATATGCAAGTCGTTTGAACTACCGGGCGTGAGTCAGACAGCGATCAGGCTCAGGTTGTTTCCGTTGTCTCTGTCTGATGAGGCAGTATTGTGGTTGACAGAGCTGACCCCCGACTCTATCGCAATGTGGGTAGAGTTGAGAGGAGCTTTCCTAGAAAGGTTCTTTCCTCCCTCTCGGATGATACAATTGAGGGACGAGATTAGCAACTTTAGGCAGCAACCGCACGAAGCACTGCACGAGACTTGGTTGCGATTCAAAAAGAAGATAACACAATGCCCGAACCATCAGTTGACCGATAACTTTTTGATGCAGACGTTCTACCGGGCACTGAATTTGGCTACCAAGCCGACGTTAGACAACGCAGCAGGTGGTGCATTCATGGGTCTTACCTTTGTTGAGGCCACAACTACTTTGGACAGGCTCACCAAAACCAACAGGGCCTGGCACACACGAGATTCAGAGGTTGCAGCTAGCACCTATACCGTTGGTATGTCAGCAGAGCAGCGTAGGAAAGAGGAGGAGCGCGACCAAGACATGGCGCATCTGAAAACGCAGTTGGACCTACTGACCAAGCACTTGTTCTCAGGAGGTATGGAGAAGGTAAAAGCTGTGGGTTCCCAAGGTAGAGCAGCAGAGTTGGAAACTGAGGAAGCGAATTACTTGGGGGGTTTCCAGGCCAATGGCCAAGGAAACCAAGGTCGGAACTATCAGAGAGACAACCACTATGAGAAAACCGACTACAGAGATCGCGACCAAGGAAACTGGAGGAACCACACTGATAAAGGTGGGTTGTATGTTCCACCTGGTAATCGGGATAGAGCTAGCACTGAGACAGGGACGTCGAAATTGGAGAGCATGATGGCAAAGGTGCTGCTGAAGGTGGAATCGACTGACTCTGGGGTAAAGGAGATGAGGACTGAGTTATCAACGTTGAGTCAGGTAGTAGAGTCACATTCCACCGCGATCAAGCAGCTGGAGCAGCAAGTAGGGCAAATCTCGGCATCTCTGAACCAAAGGAAGACAGGTACCTTGCCGAGTGACACGACTCATCCGAGGAATGACGCTAGCTGTATGGCGATCACCACAAGAAGCGGCAAAATATTACCGGAATCACATCGGGTAATTCAGACTCAAGGTGATGTTGCGGATGATGAAGAGGCGGTAGAGGAGGAAACTCCAAAGCCCGCGGAGAAAAGCAAGGAAGCTGAAAAGCCTCCAACTATGATGCCTCGGCCACCACCTCCGTTCCCATAGCGTTTGAAGAAGAAAGCTGACGATGGTAAGTTCCTGAACTTCATGACCATGCTGAAGCAGATTTCAATAAATATACCATTGGTGGAAGCGCTGGAACAAATGCCCGGTTATGCCAAGTTCATGAAGGACTTGATTACAAAGAAGAGGTGGGTAAGTTTTGAACCGGAAGACAACCTCCACCACTGCAGCGCTATTTCCTCTAGATCATTAGTAGAAAAGAAGGAAGACCCAGGTGCGTTTACTGTTCCCTGCACTGTTGGGAAGCTCAACTTCGGGAAAGCCTTGTGTGATCTGGGTGCTAGCATCAACTTGATGCCGCTAGACGTCTATAAACAACTGGGTTTGAGAGCTCCTAAACCAACATCCATAAGAGTGATGATGGCTGACCGCTCAATAAAGCGACCTGTGGGAGTATTGTCTGATGTGCTAGTAAAGATCGGTAAGCTTATCTTCCCGGCCGACTTTGTGATCTTGGATTGCGAAGTGGATTTTGAAGTTCCCATAATCTTGGGACGACCATTGCTAGCCACAGCAAGAGCATTGGTAGACATGGAGAGAAACGAACTGACCTTCCGATTAAACAATGAAGTGGTCAAGTTCGATGTGTCCAAATTGATGAAGCAACCAAGTGAGATGAGGGTGGTCGCGGTCATCAATACTATTGAGGAAGTCCCTGCGGATGTGTATCTTGAAGAGAAAGGTTGTGTTGAAACCCGAGTTGTTATGAGAGTAAAGTCGCGATCGCAAAAGAACGAGCAGGTGAAAGAAAGCGGTGAAAATAAATCAAGAAAATGAAAACACCGCAAGAGAATCTGCAAAGAAAGAGCGAAAAAGTTATCGTGACTAGCTGCGGAGCCAATGAAGGAAGAAGTTGAAACGCAACATGAGGTTGTCGCGTGCACACACTCTATCGAGTTCTCTTGTTTTGGAGACCCTGGCGGTCTCCAACATCATTCCAGAATCTGAGTCATATCGACTTCACAGGTATTCCTTTCTCTCACAGTTTTTAGCTTTCATGTGGATGCATTGGGGACAATGCATGAGTCTAAGTTGAGGGTGTGGGGAAACCTGTGAGTCACCACCGAGGGTTTTTGTTGCCGTGTTTCTTTTCCCTCCGGTGTGCTATCTAGTAGAACCGGCATGTTTAGGTTGTTAGTTTAAATATTTTTTTTAGTGTCTATAGTGATAAATGGCGTTTTTGTGGACTAAAAAGAGGCCCCTTAAATTTTTTCTGGTTGTGCACTTATGTTGAAACGATTGACTGTCTGGATCTTTGGATGTCATTGTGCGATCATGATTAGAATGAGTATGCTTAAGCCGAGCGGCTGTTTGATAGTTGGTAGTGGTATAGTTTCTTGGTGCCAAGAGTGTGTGAGCGTATTTTGTTATAAATTCTTACTCTGTGCATGCATCTAGAACTTGCCCGGTCTATTTTGTTAAGTTCGAAGTTTGGTTGCTTAGGAAAGGATCACAGGCCCTTTTGTGTGCAGTCCACTTAACCTATAAGACCGTCCAAATGCAAATACTCCCTTTGATCCCTGTTTGAGCCATAATTGACCTTGTTCTTTCAATAACCTGTCACCGTTCCTGTTTAACTTTGAATCCCTATTTTGGCCCTGGTCCTTCCTTGGACATCGTGCACCTCAACGCAGGCAATCAACCTAAGTTGAGGGTGGCTACTATAGAGGTAAACCCTGTTTTGGCCCTGGTCCTGCCATGGACATTGTGCACCTCAACGCAGGCAATCAACCTAAGTTGAGGGTGGCTACTACAGAGGTGAATGATAAGAAAAAGAGGAGGGAGAAGATTGGTTGTGAATAGAATGAAAATTCGGGTGTGTGCCTAAGAAAAGAAAAAAAAAGAGATGAAAAAGATTGAAAAAGTAATAAGAAGAATTGTCAAAATAAAGAGGCCGCACCTGTAGCTAGAGAGAAGGAAATAAAAAGGTGAAGAAGAATGGGCAAAATAAAGTTATGTGGTAATAAGAAGTCGGTAGTTCCAAGGAGGGCTTAGTCACTAACCCCTAAATGTACCATACCTGCACCTGAAACCTCATTACAAGCCTAAACAAGTCATGTAGTGATCCTGAGCGGCTTTCTGAAGAACTGAAATAGAATAGTAAGGGCAAGTCTATGGTATCGCATGTGCATTGTTTGAAATTTTTTGTGAGTGTGAGCGCTTACCTAGTCCCAAATCTTGTGTGTGGGATTTCTTTGTGGTGAGGGCACCAAGATGTCTGTATTGTCTATTGATTGTTAGGATAGCTGCGCGTGTGTATGTAGAATGTTCTATTATATCGGAATGACATGTTTGGATCCTTGCAAGTTAGCGTTTCATATATTTATGTGCTATAAGGGAGCTTGATTTAAAATTGAAGATGAGTTTGAATGACCATGAGTTGCTATAGACACGAGTTTGTTTCTTAGTTGAGTCGTCGTATTGTTTTTTGTTTATGTCATGTTGCTTGAGGACAAGCGAACGTTTTAAGTTGAGGGTGTTGATGTGCCACCATTTTACGGCACTTTCGACTCCTTTTAACTAAGAACAATCGTACGTTTTCAAGCAACCGTCGTCGTTTTTGATGTTTTTATGTTATATTTGTAGGAAATGGAGACAAACATGAAAACGGAAGGAAATACGCGAAAAAGAGCATTCTGGATAAGAGTGACGGTTCAGGTGACGGTCCGTCAAGGGTGTGACGGTCCGTCACCCAAACCGTCACACCAAGGCAGCAAGTGAGGCAGTCCACTGCCTAAGGGTGATGGTCCAGGCGACGGTCCGTCAACGCTGTGACGGTCCGTCAGCCTGGCCGTCACACTTAGGCAGTCCGCGACGCGGAATCCGAGCGTTTTTGGGATTGGTTTCCTAGACTCCTATAAATACCCTATGTTAGTTTTATTTTAATTATTCATTCACTATACAATAGTTCTCCCAATAGTTTTAGAAGTTTTTGAGCGAGTTTTGAGAGAGGAAATGCGCTACACACGGTTTCCTTCTCCTCAAGCTTGTTCTTGAATCGTTCTTGGGATCTTGGTTTTTCTTGTTCTTGGATAATTGAAGATTGTTTTCACTATATTGTAAGAATCCATTCTCTTTATTATGACTACAATTCTCTTCTCTTTTCTTTATAGCATGATTAACTAAACCTCCCACAACTAGGGTTGTTAGGGTTGTGGGAGCCATGGCAGAAGTAGCAAGATAGATCCCGGGTAGCGACGGGTTCAATATGTATTGTCACGTTGTTAATCATTCATTATTTAATGTTTTCTAGTGGTTGCAAACATTAGAACATGCCTAGGATTAAGTTTGCTTGAGTAAAGAGATTAAAACCGGGAAACTTGATTAACAACAAGGATTCGAGACTACTAACTCTCGTCTAATGATTAATGTTGTAACTAGATTAATCTACTTGATGTTTAGGATTGAAATCTAAAAAGCACATCTTTTCGAGGTCGAGAGAATAGAAAAGGAAATTTGTCTATTTGGTTGAGAAACATTTAGACGATACCATTACTTCAATCACATCGTGACACGCATATAAAAAGAACCCGATTAAGCCTAGAATCGACATTGTTACTAACGCCATGGTAAACACTTCCCTAGTTCATTCTCCTATTGATTATCATTCATACGTTAATTGTTCGTTTTGTTTACGCATTGTTTACACAAAACCCCCCCCTATTTACCGGAAACTATTGACGACTAGTCACTTAATTCACTAAAGACTTAATTCTCACCATATTCCCTGTGGGATTCGACCCCAACCTAGTTGGGTTCTATATTTGACTACGACCGCTTACGCTTCGTTAATTCGAGGTGTAGTTTGGGCGTTATCAAAGTACATGATCATGATCACACAAATAGTTCTTGATTTTTTACTTATGATCATGAGTAACTAAATCCACAACTAGGGTTGTGGGAACCATGAAGGATTAACGAAGTAGGAAAAGTACTTAGGTAATCTAGGAAGGTGTTTATGCATGTATTGTTCTTCCCTTCGCTTTGATTGTTTTTTAATGGTGTACAACGTTAGAACTCGCCTTATCCTTAATTGCCGGACCAAGGAGGTAACGGATGGGAAAAGGGTTGTAAACAACGAGATTTGAGGCTATCAACCCTCGTCTAATAACTTGACCTTGTACGGGAATAGCTAATCTGGGATCAAGTGTAAGGGTTAGTAAAGCGACACTCGCGGCCGGACCAAGGCGTGTGGTGAAATTCACCTAGTTGACCGACCAAGGAATTAGGTGAACCTAACTTACTAATTTTGCATGCTAAGCACTAAACTAGTTAACTAAGACAAAAGCATTACTAAGTTATGATCTCATGGGGAACACGACCCTAGTCACTTCTCTTATTGATAGCAATTGTTGAAATAGATCTCTGTTACTTGTACTAATTCTAATTACGATCTTTACTTGTTATTATAACCCCCCCCCCCTTTGCGGGAAATAAATGACTAAAAGACTGAATAAACACTAATCGACCATAGTTCTTCCATATTCCCTGTGGGATCGACCCCAACCTTTAGTTGGGTTCTAAATTTGAACAGCGACCGCTTGCGCTTCTTATAGAGGTGTAATTTTGGCGCATCAGGCATGCAAATTTCATAAATACATAAAGACATTTTATCTAAACATGTGAACTTTCCCTTGAAAACATGTAATTCAATGGAATCATGCTAGTAATCAACTTTGATGCATGGGCTTTTGAAACCAATTAAGGAATCTTATTCAAATCATAAATTTACCATGAGAAACCATGAATTGATGCATAGAAACTGAGTTCTTAAGCTTTTCCCAATTTAGATCAAAACCCTAATTTCACAAGTTCATAATTCAAAATAAGAATTGGGGGTTTTGGGCACAAGGGCGAAAGAAACCTATTGTTGAATACCCACATACCTTGATTGAAGTTAACCCACTTGAAATTCAAAAGAAAGGAGGCTTGATCTTGAAGATTGAGACCTTGAGCTTGAGAGAGTTCTTTTCCTTTTTGGAAGATAAAATGAAGATTTGAGTAGGGACATAGGCTAATGAGGGTGAAAACCCTTCTAGATATAGTCAAAATGACTTCATTTAGAAGTTAAAAGGGTGAGTAATGACTAAATTACCCCTGGGACATATTAGAAAAAAGCTGGAAAAAGTTGACTTTCAGGGACCATGGATGGGTTCCACAGGTCGTAGACCAAACCACGGCTTGTGGTTTCCATCCGTCGTTCCTGGTCAAAAGAGCAAGTTCCAGAAGGTAGTCTACGGGTTAATAGGACAGACCTGTAGAAATAATCATGGGTCGTAGACCCAAGTCATAGTTCCTGGGGAACATGCAATCCTCTGAATCAAGTTCTACGAGATACAAGACGGTCTATGGTTCGAACTACGAACTGTAGACTTGACTCGTGGCTCCTGGGGAATCATCCAGCCCTCAGGTCTGGTACCACGAGTTAATAGGATGGGCCGTAGATTGAACTACGGTCTGTAGAACCAACTCGTGGTTCTAAGACCATAGTCTAAACCTAGATAGCTCAACCTGCGGCTCCATTCCATGACCCATGGTTTAGACCACGGTCTGTGGTTTGGACCCTAAACTCTTGGAAACATGGAATTTTTTAGAGTTTTAAACTTAGAAAGCTGGTTTTATTTTCGGGGTGTTACAAAATAACTCTTCAGATTTGCTCCATTATCCGTGATGATTAACTTGGGGATCCAGAATGGACAAATCAGATTTCTCTTCATGAAATCAGCTACAACCTTCGTACTCAAAGAGTTTTAAGAGGCAGCTTCCACCCACTTGATAATATAGTCAATGGAAACCAAAACAAACTTATGTCCACTTGAGGTAGGCACCTTGGACCAATGACATTCATACATCAGGCTACTAAAGGCCAAGGTGAACTCATAGCATGAAGCTCTTTAGGAGGTACCCAAATCAAATCTCCGTGGATCTGGCACTTGTGGCACTTCTGCACAAACTTACCACAATCATTTTCCATAGTCATCCAGAAAATCTAGCTCACAAGATCTTCTTGGCCAAAGTGAACCCATTCATATGAGGTCCATACACTCTAGCATGTACTTCTTATAGAAATTTCGTGGCTTGGACCGAATCCACACATCTTAAGAATCCAAGGTTCGTAGTTCTCTTATGAAGGATTTCTCTATTTAGGAAGAAGTTATTACCATCTAGCGGATTGTCTTCTTTTGATTGGTTGTCACATCTTCTGGATAGACCCTAGTTTCTAGATACTTCCTAACATCAAAATAACATGGCTTTCTATCTGGTTCTGCTTCGACTTGCACACAATGCATAGGTTATTCTTTTAGACGTATCACCAATAGATCAATATAGTTCTGATCTGGGTGTTGAATCATGGAGGATATGGTTGCCAAAGCATCGGCAAACTCATTTTGAATCCTCAAAATATGCTTGAACTTAATCTTTTTAAACATTTTGCATAGACTTCATACCAATTCCACATATGACACAATCTTAGAGTTCTTCATACCCTATTCACCTTGGACTTGATGAATTAGCAAGTCAGAATCACCGATGACCAATAATTCTTGAACATCCATATTGATAGCCAACTGAATGCCGAGAACGTAAGATTCATATTCACAGATGTTGTTGGTGCATGGAAAAAAGATCTTTTCTGTCACCAGATAGTGATGACCAGTTTAAAATACTAAAACTGCTCCAATACCCGATTCTTTGAAATTGACTGCTTCATCGAAGAACAATCTCCAAACAGGGTATGATTCCACAATATCTTCTTATATGAACAAGATTTCTTCATCTGGAAAAAAAGTTCGAAGAGGTTTATAATCTTTATCAACTAGATTTTACGCTAAATCATCCGCTTAGGCTTTTCCATTGATTGCTTTTTGAGTCATATATATGATGTTGACATCACTTAGCAGCATTTGCCATTTGGCCAATTTCCCCGTAGGCATGGCCTTTGGAATATGTACTTCAAAGGGTCCATTCTGGAAATGAGATATGTTGTATATGATGACAAATGATGTCTTAGCTTTTGGGCTACCCAAATCAACGCACAATAAGTCCTCTCCAATAGAGTGTAACGAGCCTCGTACAGAGTGAACTTCTTGCTCAAGTAGTAAATTGCTTGTTCCTTATTCCCGCTTTCATCATGTTGCCCTAGGACACATCCAAATGCATTAGCTGAGACTGAAAAATATAGCAATAGGGGGATCCTTTCTCTTGGATGAACTAACACTGATGGACTGGACAGATAACTCTTAATGCAGTCAAAAGCATGTTGACACTCTTCAGTCCAATTGGTCGGTGCATCCTTCTTCAAAAGCTTGAAAATAGGTTCACAAATAACTGTTGATTAGGCTATGAACTGGCTGATATAGTTTAATCTTCCCAAGAAGTTACTTATTTCTTTCTTGGTCTTTGGAGGAGGAAAATCTTAGATGGCCTTAACTTTCAAAGGGTAAAGCTCAATGCCTCTTCTACTGACTATGAAGCCTAATAACTTGCGAGTTGTCACCTTGAAAGCACACTTAGCGGGGTTTAGCTTCACACTGTACTTCTTTAGTTGATCAAAGAACTTTCTTATATGAGTCAAGTGATCTGAACTCTCATGAGACTTGATAATTACATCATCCATATATACTTCTATCTCCTTATGAATTATGTCATGGAAAATGGTTGCCATGGCTCTCATGTGTATGGCACTTGCATTCTTAAGGTAGAAAGGTATTACTCGGTAATGATAAACACCTCAAAGTGTGATGAAGGCCATTTTCTCCATATCCTCTTCATCCATTAAAATCTGGCGGTATCCAGCAAAACAATCCATGAATGACTGCATCTCATGCTTTGTGCAGTTATTGATAACGATATGGATGTTGGTCAAAGGAAAATTATCTTCAGGACTGGCTTTGTTCAGATCTCGGTAGTCAACACAAAGACTATATTTCCATCCTTCTTCCGCACTGGGACAATGTTGGCTAACCATGTCGGATACTTTGTAACCTCTACCACTCCAAATTGGATCTGTTTGGTAACTTTTTCCTTGATCCTCATAATCATATTTGGCTTGAATCTTTTACTTTACCAGGGAAAATCTTGGATTAATGGGAAACTTATGGGAGATAATGTTTGTACTCAGCCATGGCATATCATTGTAGGATCGGCTGAATATGTCAATGTACTCTCTGAGTAATCTAATGAACTCTTGTTTCAATACTTCTAACATGTGCATATTGATTCTAGTTTCTTTGACCTCTTCATCATCTCTTGGATTGATTACCTCAGTCTCTTCTAGGTTAGGCTTTTCTCGATTTTCAAAATCTTTTAATTCTTCTATTAAATGCTCAGGTACCATAGTCTCTTCATCATATTCCTCGAATTCATCATCATCTATCTCGATTTGTTCATTAAGCTCTTGGAAGGACATGACATTGGCAGGTTTTAAATTATTATTACTTAAATCATAAGTAAAATAAGTTAGATAATAACAAGCAAACATAATAAAATAGCAAGGGTTTTTGTAATGAGGGGAGGTTTTTCATTGAAATCAGGAGATATTCACAAACTTTGGTTATGGCTCGCACAATAATGAGTCTATGCCTTTTGGGAAGTAGTAAAAATGGTATGAGGGGATTAAAACATAATTGGTTGGTCAAGGGCCTCATCCGGACCATCACCAATTTTGCATAAAAATAAAGTTTTTTTGTGTCTTTTCTACCCAGATGACCGGGGAGTCATGAGAGGAGTAAAGGTCCAGTTTTACAACAGCGCCCCTTGCTCAACCTTTTGAAATTATGACATCTTAATGAATTCTTTCAATACCAAACCATGATCTTTGATTCCTTCCCCCCGATCATCACTTGTATGAACAGGGAAAGACTGGTATTGATGAGTCAAAGGACTTGGCAACTATCGATCATCCTCTTTTTAAAGAATATTTCTTGCATACCATTCTTCATCAGTTTTGATCAGGTTTATAGTCACTCCTCCAAGGTTTGGTAGGGGTTGGTGTTAACATTTGGCGCAGCCTTCTTGAGAGTAATGATCTCCTAATCGATTAGGTTCTAAATTTGGTGCTTCAAGTTGACACAATCTTCAGTGGCATATCCAACACTCCCTGAATGATATGCGCAATGTCGATCAGGTTTGAAGAATTCAGATATTGGATTAGCAGGCTTTGGTTTGATAGGCTAAATTAGTCAAACTATTTTTTGTCTACCAAAGAGTTGAGTTTGGCTTTAGGTTAACGGAGTAAAGACTCAAGGAGGTATGTTCTTATGATTCGGTCAGGATACTTTATTATGGTATGTTGGGGGAGCTACCTTGTAGTATGTTTGTGGGTTTGAATAAAAACGAATTGGTGCTTGAAAATTTAATTGAATGTTTTGGTATGCTTACGAATGCAGTTGGTAATTAGTTTGGTAATAATAGGGGGTAGCAATTTTGTGGAGCTAGAGGGTATGTTTTTTATGGTGAAGACTTTCTCAACCCGGCTTTTAGAGGTTTTCATGTGCTCAAGTTGTAAGACAATGCAAGTGTATCATTGGAAAAGTTCTCGGGTGCTAACAAATTCAGAGGAGGGACATAAAGTAGAGACCTTCCTTCACCTGGAGCAAGAAATTTTACATCCACGATCAGATTAATCAAATTTCTTATCTTTTCCACCTCGTCTCTCATATCAACAACTTGTTGCACCAGTTGTGCAATCATTTCATTTTGTTTAGCTATGAGAGGATTTTCCATAGCTAAACTAACTTCCTTAGTACCCCAAGTCATTATCCCTTTTCCTAAGTCACAATCAGGGGAGGAAATTTTATTTGCCTTTGATCTTGTGAAATAAGAGTGTTCAACCATCTTTTCTCAATGCGGATTAGTTTTTGTACCTATTACCTAATACAAGAAAATAACTCAAAGAATAAAACCATATTAGATTTCATTCATAATAAATAATACAAGATATCAGACAGGAAGTAAACATATAGAAATTTCTCTAAACATATAGAAGTTGTTTTTTATCAAGGCAAATTGATCCATAGATGATTTTAACTCGACGATTTTAATGGGCAGGACTTTTCCCATTGATTTTTGATAAGTAATTTTTTTATCAGGAAGGTTGATCCATCAAATCTGGATCTTCTCAGTTGTCTCTACTTGTGGACTATCTAAATTCTTTAGCGTCTTCATTAAGGCAGGGAAATGAAAATTCTTAAAAGATAGGTGCGAGACCTGAAAGGCTACCTACGTGTCGCACAAAGGAGAAATCAGGCCCTACATAGTTTGAATAGGCAAAGGATAAGTTTTGATTCAGTTCACTTAACTGGATTTTTACAAGGATTGAAAAATGAAAGAAACTAGGACTTTTCTACGTTTAAAGCTTCTTTGGATAGTTGCAAGCGATTTTTCCTTCTTTATCTATTGGTAATATGGTGAAATCTCTAGATTGATTCTTCTTGTCTCGATAAGGTGCTCCAAGTTGACCTTGAATGTGCGGTACATCTCAATGTTGTGTCCTCCTACTCCAGCATGATCGATGCAAATTTCTTTACCCCTGCTCCATGTTGAGGACATCTGTTCTGCTTTCATATTTACTGTTTTAATTATTCTGGCATTACTAATTTAAAATAAATGCCGAGGTAGGTTTCCTGGAAAATAGTGAAGTAGTACTTACGGATTAGAGTATCTTTGGTGATTGGCATTCCAGGTCCAACCCTGTCACAAGCAAGTATGGTATGGGGTTCCCACATGTGGCTGATTAGTCCACTATTGAGCATCTCATGGATTCTAGCTTTTAAGGCAATGCACTTGTCGCTGATATGTCCCATTTGTCGTGGAAGGTAAGCACACTCCTTGTACTCATTCTTGGGCTCATAGTCAAAGCCTTCCATCTGGATGGTATGTAATATTCCAAGAGACTGCAGGGCTCGGTAAATATCGAAGCATAGGGTGGCCTTAGGGCCTTGAATGCGTTCCTAGGATAAGACTTGAGAGTGATTTATTCCTTTCCTGGCCTGAATCTTGTCGGCCAAATAGAGTCATCCTTGATGTTAGTCCAATAGTTTATGGCTCGATTGGGTGGTAAGGTTTGTTCAACAATCCCCTGTTTGGGCTCTTCATTTGCTTCCATGAAATTCTCGAGCAATTATTTGAACTCTTCATCTTTCTGGTGAATCGTAGTTTTTGTTTGTATTGTCATTAAATCGAATACAACTATCTTTTCTTCTGTGACAGTTATTTCTTCATCCAACTTCGCGGATTTAGCCAATCCACCTCCTTGAGTTGTATCACTTCCCTGGTTTGGCCTTCAACCTCAACTATCTTCATGTCGACTTTTTCCCATCCTACTAAGTATTGCTTTCTCGATGTCCATGGTGAGTCAACTTCCTGAGAGATAGGAGAGAATTTCTTAGGCATGTTTGAGGGGGTTTTGGATTTTCTAAGAAACTCGAGGAGTAATTTTGGTCAGACTTTTGAATTTGTGAGTTTATATCTCTGCCTAAGGGATCTAGAAATCTTTCAAATGAAAATGGATTAATTTATCCTTGAGTTAAGCAAAGCACATAAGCATATAAGACAGATTTATCACAAAATAGCATAATAGATCGTGTATCCTAACTTGCTGACCTTTTTACGCCAAAGGTAAGCTTAACGAATTGAAGGGCACGTATGTTATTTGTGAAATGTTCAATTGCCTCCAAAAAATATATTATACACAAACAAATTAAATCAAATGGAAATACAAAATGAGGGAAAGGAATGTACAATAAATACTAGTCCCACGCAGGGGTACATTCCTAAACTAGGCCGCCATGGAAGGTCCTTCATTCTCGAACTTCTTGGACTTCTTGAAATTTCCGAATGTCTTTCGGATGAAGATTTTCTTTCGATTACAATTAGAGAGACCACCTAAATAATTTCAACCCCGAAGGACAGTGGTTCATACAATCCAACATCATATCCTTCAATTAAACAAATAAGGGAAGATCCTCTTTTGTTGACTCGTGGCCAATAGATGCAAGGTGATATTTTCCAATGTGCCCAATACCTCTTAGGTATTGGATCATCCTAGGCTAATTCATAAAAATGGAATTAGGTTTCGCTCTACCCTAGATGTCTAGAGTGGGCTTTCTTCGAAATAGACCGGGTCTCAAGTGGACAACTTGGATTGAAAATATGATAGTCATTGGACACATAACATACCTGTAAACTATCAATATTTCGAGAAAGTGTTATTTATGAAAATAGGCCACAGAATCGTGAACCTCTCTTGAACATAAATAAAATCGCATGCCATGTGGCGAAAGATGCTACAAAATGCAATGACAATATATTTTGCGAAAATAAACACATAAGCAAATAATTAAAAATCATTAGCTATTATAATATTTTGAATAGTTAGACATACAAAGTTAGTCAAAAATATAAGTTGGTTAGAACCTAAATAGATCCCTAGCAGAGTCATTATTTTTGTTTTATCCCTTTTTGAAAAGGAATTTTTGAAAAGAATCAGTTTTTTGACACTTTAAATCATTCCAAAACTTAAAAAGAAGTTCTAAAATAATTTAAGGAAAAAAACCAAAATTGCACTTATTTTTTGTAAAGAAATTAAGAAAAAATAATTTTAAAGGCTTAAAACAAAAATAAATCTTTAAAATTAGAGAAAATTGATAAGGGTTCAAGTGACGTCTTAAGAAGGATTTTAAAGAACTTAAGTACGTTCGTTTAAAAATGATTGACCAAAATAATTTGACTAACCTTAAAAGTGGCTAATTTTGCAAAGAGTTAATTTCATGAGAAAAAAAAGTGGCATATTTAAAGATTTTGAAAATGGCAGATTTCAAACAAAGACATAATTTATTCTAAAGAAGAAAATCACTTAAGGAGACGTGAATTTTTTTAAAAAAAAAAATTGAACATATTTTTTGTTCTTTTCAAATTGAGAGTGTAAAAATAAAGATTTGCAAGTTTATGTGAAACAAAAATTATTCAAGGAAAAAGATCATTGAAAAGATAACAAAAAGAAAAGAGTCTCTTTTTGAGTCAAAGACTTTTAAACGACTTATTATTATTGATTCATGCAAATATTGAAAGAAAACAAGGCCTAATTTAAAAGAACGATGCGACTAAACTAGATAATATAAGAACACTTGAAGAAATTTGTCATAGCTAATTTGAAGAGATAATAATCAAGGAAATCTTAAAACTTATTAGAAAAATCTGATTAACATAAAGAGAAAAAAAATACGGCATTCAAGAATTTTTTGAGCCTAAATTAGCACATAAATAGGGAAAAGTAAACATTATTTATTTGAAAAATCCATTTTTAAGCGAATTAACCCAAAGTTCAGTTTTTTTTTCATTATTTAAACCGAAGCTAAATTACATTGCTAAATTCGAACAAAACATATTAAAGGAAGAAAACCAAAGACGAAACTAAAATGACGATATTTTAGGAGATCTACCTAGAATAATTAAACTCCTTGTATATATACGCATATCAATGTATAACTGTTGCTTTCCAATGTATATTCATTGTATATCAACCCATATTTTGTTGAGGTTCGATTCTAGAGATTGTTGGGTTTAACCCAGTACAAAATGCAAGAAACGGGGAGTCCAAATGGGACTCGAATTGATGGAGTTCATGCATAAGAACAAGATACGGATTAGTAAGGGTTTCAAATAGTCAAATTATACAAAAACAATGTTGTTATCATTTTAAGCACATACTGAAATTTCAAGGAAATAGAAAAAATAAGAGGTGGTGACGAGTTAATCCTAGGATCTCGTATAATGATAATTTGGGAGCTATAAAATACCACACTTATCACCAAGCATGGACACATAGTAATGAGTCTTTAAGCATCTAGGAAAAAGGTAACCCACTTTATGCTTTGTCAAGAAACATTTAGCTGGAAACAACGGTAACTAGAATGTTTAAATATGTGATACCCATGAAATAAAGTTAGACAAAGCTCAAGTTTAATCAAACAGGCAGTTTCATGTGAAAGAGAAGGCTGGAGAACACAACACATTTGCTATGTCTTTAATCATGCGTTGTTCCGTCAGAGGCAAATAAGTAGGAATTAAAGATTCCCATATAAGAATTATATATAAGAATGAAGTGAGAGGACAGACAATTATTTAAGATTACTTACAAATTCTGCCTAAAGATGTGTCACGACCCGAAACGGGTCATGATGGCGCCTACGTAACCCCCCAGTAGGCAAGTCAAACCCAACAATGCGGAAGACAATAGAAGTAGTTAGAGTAAGAAAAACAGAAGACATAAATAAGGGAGATAGGGTCAATAGCATATATATATACCAACTGTACTTAATATACAAAAGATGACCCTAAAGTGACCAAGAAGACAAAACATACACGAGAACTAACCCAGACCTGGTGTCAGCGGTACAAGAGAGACTAAAGTATGGAGTAGCTATACAACAGACTCTGTCGATCCAAAATACAAAATGACAGAAATACAAGATGAAAAGCATGTAAAGTCTCCAAGGCGCCGGGAGCTCACCGCGATTCGAATTGCAACAAATCTCGAATGATGGGAGGATCAGTGGGGGTGGCTCGTACTAGGTGCTGCATCAGAAAAAGATGCAGAGTGTAGTAAGAGTACCAAGACAACGGGTACCCAGTAGGCATCATAGGTTGACCGAGCGCATAAAGATAATATATATATTAAATTACAAGAAAGTACAAAAAAATACTGGGATCCACCTAAATTTAGTTATAAAATCGAAAACAGAACCAACCAGTATGAAATAATAACAAGATCACTCCCAAATCAACCGACAAACCAAATGCACCAAAGTAAATGCAATGCAATGGGAGATGATGTAATGTATGAATGCATAATAGTATAAACCCGGAATACCAGATCGGTCGCCCAAAATACCGCATCGGACTATGAATATATATATGTATGTAAATGGGAAGTAAATACCCAGAATAACGCATCGGGGGGTCCAGAATACCGCATCGGACTATTAATATATGCATAAAATGGTGTTTTCCCTTTTTCCTTCCAAAGTTTGTAGTAAGACTCAAGATAACTCATTTAAATTATGAAAATCATAGTAGCCAAAGTGAACCTCAAGTTTGAACCAAAAACCTTTGGAACACCCTTATTTTCTGTATCGATGATATGCAATGCAGTATGAGCATGAAATATCCATAATAAGAGAAAATAGCACACAACAAGACAAAACAGGGTAAAATATACTCCAATTCAAGAGAACTGACCTAGAACTCCGTCCAAATCCAAGTTATAGTCTCGAACCCACAGTTGCACACACAACCGATAAAATAAAGTTGAATAAATGGAAAATAATAATGAAAACAACTACAGGCATCTACTCTACCTCTAAAACCTCCTAAAAGCATACTAAGGATTCTATGCTAGTCACAACGATGCTACGAGCTCCTAGGCTGAGGATAAACATAGTAATTCTAAACTATGATCCGAAATGGGCAATTTAATACAAGTAATAGAATTTAAGCCTAAATCTAACCTAAGGTCCAACCTAACATTCCAGAAATATAATATATATATATATATATATATATATATATATATATATATATATATATAAAATCTAACTAAACTCAGTCTAGGAAGTAAATCGTAACCTACCTCGAGGCCGAACCGCAAATATGAATCAACACTCGTGTGCTTTTATCTTTCCAAACAGCCTCAGAAAGTTTTCACGCTATCAAAAACATAACCCAAGTGTCAAGGCAAGAAGAATGACACTCATATTGCTATACGAAAAACCAGGCCAAAATTGGGTCAGAAAATGACCCTCGGGGCCCACGCGATAAATAGAAAATAAAATTCATAATTATGTTCGCAACGGGTTAAAGAACCCATACCCAAAAGTTGAGCACGTACGAGACTCATTTCGGGGCTCAAAACAGCCCCAAAGTCCTACTAGTTTAAGAGAATTTCAAGGAAAATCGAACGGAAATTCACGGGATCAAGGAGAATTAAATAAATGGAAAAGCGAAGGGGAGAAGGAGGGGACTTACAGGTCAAGTAGACTGTAAGGGGAGAGCTGGAATCGGAGCTTGAGTGATCAACAATGGAGGAAATTAGAATTTGTGGAGGAAAAAATAAAGTTGGCAACTTAAATAGCTGCCTGGGGTCCTTCATCGCGATCGTGAGGGACCCCACATGATTGCGAGGAAATGCTGGCCAGACCATCGCGGTCGAGACAGTACAGCCACGTGATCACATAGAGCAAGCTGGACTGGGTCCCAGCCTACTTCATCACGGTCATGAGGAGCAACCCACGCGAATGCGATGGTCAAGAAACTAGATCATCATGAACGCGATGGTCACCTAGCGGTCGCGATTACCAAACTGGTCTGCAACAATAGTGTACTAACCAGCAATTCACCAAGGCTAAAAGTCTCTCGATGGACCCTTGTGATTCATTCGGAACCCTGTGAACACAAAGCAACCATGCTACCCTACCAGAAATAGCATTCCGGACTCAATAAAATCGATGAAACTCCCAACGAAGATCATTTTAATAAAAAGTGGGCCTCATGCCCAAAACCAACTCAAAACTCACTACCCCAAAATAAGTCTGAAATCTTTGGGACTCGACCCAAGGATCCCCCTAGTCTAAAGTCGACATTCTGGAGGTAATAGCGCTGACGGAATTATCATCCGAGGCCGTCTTCTCCAAATATTGAGCAAAGTCAACCCTACTAGCCAAACCAACTTGAAAACACATAAAGCAAAAAAAACCAAACTGAAAGTACTCAGACCCAGACCAAGGGTCCCACTAGACTAATATCCCCACTTTGGAGCCAATGGAACTGTCGAAATTTGATTCTGAGCACGTCTACTAAGAAAGATGACCGAAGTTAAGGATTTTCTAAGTTTATGTTCTAAAATAGTAAAATGGTCATAATGACCTAACGAATGGCTCGGGCACCGAACTGTTAGTCTCAGAAAGTCATAAATGACCTGTAGCCGCTAAGGGAAAGCTCAAACACAAAAAAAGCATGAAAAATAGAAAATGTCCTGTAGGGTTATTACAACATCCACTACTAAAAGGACTTTCATCCTCAAAAATTAGAAAAAGGATGGTACCTGAAGACTCGAAAAGGCGAGGATAGTGGGTTCGCATGTTGGTCTCAATCTCCCAAGTGGCCTCCTCAACAGGACACCGCCACCACTGAACCTTAACTATCGGAATCTCCTTGGACATCAACTTCCTAACCTTCTTGTATAGAATGGCAATATGCTCCTCCTCAAATGCTAAGGACTCATCCAACTGAACGGAGTCCAACTAAAGCACATGAGACTCATCTAGGATATACCGCAGTAGCATAGAGACATGAAAAATTGGGTGAACATTGGAAAGAGCAGGAGGTAAGGCTAACTCATAAGAAACCTCACCAATACGACCAAGGACCTCGAATGGCCCAATGAACCTAGGACTGAGCTTACCCTTCCTCCCAAACCTCATGACGCCCTTCATGGATGACACCCGAAGGAACACACTATCACCAACCATGAACTCTGGATCTCGGACTCTCCGATCAGCATAACTCTTTTGCCTACTCTTGGCAGTGCGAAGTCTCTCCTGAATGACCCAAACTCTATCCATAGAATCATGAAGCAAGTAGGTACCCCACGACCTAACCTCAAAAGCATCAAACTAACCCACCGAAGATCTGCACCGCCTACCATACAAAGCCTCAAACAGAGCCATCTAAATGCTGTAATGGTAACTATTATTATATACAAGTTATGCCAAGGCTAAACACTGGTCCCACTAACCCCCGAAATCAATAACACAGGCCCGCAACATATCCTCTAGAACCTGAATAGTATGCTCTGACTGACCATCTGTCTGCGGGTGAAAAGCGGTGCTAAACTCAACTTTATTACCCAACTCTCTCTGAATAGACTTCCAGAAATGAAAAGTGAACTAAGTACCACAGTCAGAAATGATAGAAACTGGCACACCATGCAAATGGACAATCTCCCGAAAGTAGATCTGAGCCAACCTCTAGGAACTGTAGGAAGTCTAAGCTGACAGAAAGTAAGCAAACTTCATCAACCTATCCATAATGACCCAAATAGCATCAAATCTTTGCAAGGTATGTGGCAACCCAACTACGAAGTCCATAGCTATTTTCTCCCATTTCCACTCCGGAATGGGTAGCCTCTGAGACAAACCACCTGGCCTCTGGTGCTTAAACTTCACCTGCTGACAGTTGAAGCACCTAGACATGAAAGATGAAATATCCCTTTTCATCCCGCACCACCAGTAGTGCTGCCTCAAGTCACGGTACATCATAGTTGCCCTGGGATGAATGAAATATCTAGAACATGAGCCTCCACCATGATCAATCTAACTAAGTCACCAACTCTAGGAATGCAGATATGACCCTCGATCCTCAGAACACCCTCTGAATCCAAGGTCGCCTTCCTAGCCTCCTCGCTTAACACTTTGTCATGAATGATCCTCAACCTTGCATCATCAAACTGTTGTGCCCGAATCTATTCCAATAAGAAAGATCTAGCCTCAACACAAGCAAGAATATGACCCAACTCAGAAATATCAAGTCTAACCAACCTATTAGCCAAGGACTGGATGTCCCAAGCTAAAGGTTTCTCCTCTGTCGCTAGGAAAGCCAAGCTACCCATACTCACTGCCTTTCAGCTTAAGGCATCCGCTACCATATATGCCTTGCCCGGATGATAAAGAATAGAGATATCATAGTCCTTTAGTAACTCTAACCACCTACGCTGCCTAAAATGTAGATACTTCTGGCTGAAAATATACTGAAGACGATGATGGTAGTGAAGATCTCACAATGCATGACATAAAGATAATGCCTCCAAATCTTCAATGCGAAGACTATCGCTGCTAACTCCAAGTCATGTGTAGGGTAGTTCATCTCGTGAATCTTCAACTGTCTGAAAGCATAAGCAATAACTCGACCCTTCTCTATCAAGATATAACCCAAACCAATACTTGAAGCATCATAGTACACGGTGAAACCCTGACCCTCGACTGGAAGAGTAAGAATCAGAGATGAAGTCAACAAGGCCTTGAGCTTTAAAAAGCTCGCCTCACACTCATCTAACCACTGGAAGAGATCATTCTTCTGAGTCAATCTAGTCAATGAAGTTGCTATCGAATAATACCACTCCATACAATCTATAATAACCTACTAACCCAATAAACTGCAAACCTCGGTAGGAGAAGTAGGCCTAACCCAATCACAAACTGCTGCAATCTTTACTGGATCTACCATAATCCCATCCTTGGACACCACGTGCCCCAAGAATGCCACAGACTCAAGCCAAAACTCACACTTAGTGAATTTGGCATACAACTGATGGTCTTGCAAGGTCTAAAGTACAACTCTAAGATGCTGCTCATGCTCCTCTCTACTCCTCGAGTATATCAGAATATCGTCAATGAACACAATAACAAATGAGGCTACGTAGGCATTGAACACACGGTCCATCAACTCCATAAATGTTGTTGGGGCATTAGTCAACCCAAAAGACATGACTAGGAACTTATAATGGGCGTATCGAGTCCAAAATGCAGTCTTTGGGATGTCCGCAGCCCTAATCCTCAACTGGTGATAACCAAACCTCAAATCAATCTTAGAGAACATTGATGCACCTTGTAGCTGTTCAAACAAATCATCAATACGTGGCATCGGATATCTGTTCTTAACTGTCACCTTATTCAATTGCCTGTAGTTAATACACATAGGAATAGACCCATCCTTCTTCTTCATAAAAAGAACCGGAGCACCCCACAGAGACACACTAGGCCTGATAAACCCTCTACTCAACAGGTCCTGGAGATGATCCTTAAGCTCTCCCAACTCAGTTGGTGCCATCTGATATGGTGGAATAGAAATGGGCTGAGTTCCTGGCTCAACATCAATACCAAAGTCAATGTCACGATCAAGAGAAAGACCCAAAAAATCAAAAAGGAACACATATGAATACTCGCAAACAATATGAACTGACTCAAGAGAAGGTGTGGTGGAACTAGTATCACAAACGTAGGCAAGATAGGCTAAGCACCCTTCCCAACCAACCGCTGGGTGCTCAGGAAAGATATAACTCCCCTCGACATGTGGCTATCGATACTCTTCCATATAATAGGAGGGATACCAAGAATCCATAGAGTAACAGTCTTGGCGAAGCAATCCAAGACCGCATGATAAGGAGATAGCCAATTCGTGCCTAAGATCACGTCGAAATCAACCATATCAAGTACAACCAAGTCTACCCACGTGTCGTACCCCAGGATAGTCACCACACAAGCCCGATACACCTGATTCACTACTAAGGAAACTCCTACTAGGGTAGATACATGCAAAGACACATACAATGACTCACAAGCAGACTTCAAACGAGTAGCATAATAAGCAGATACATAGGAGAAAGTAGACCCCAGATCAAACAAGACAAAAGTAGACTGATGACAAATGGAGATCATACCTGTGATGACACCATCTGAGGCCTCGTCCTTTGTCCGGCCCAGAACTGCATACATGTGGCCTCGACCACCACGACCACTTGATCTACTGAACTGAGGACTACCTCTAGAACCCTGGGGACCACCCCTACTACCCTATGCACCACCTCTGGCTGGGGGTGCGGGAGCCCTGGGGGCCTGAACCATCTGATCATGTCTCCTAGGATGTTGTGCTAATGGACACTCTCTAACAAAGTGGCCTATCTCGCCATACTCATAACAACCCCGACCAAACATACTCCACTGTGAAAATTTGACTGAATCTGAATGACCACCACGACCTGTAGACCCTGAATGAGCACCTCATGGAGCAAGAACAATACTCTGGCTACTCTGAACCTCAACAATCTATAATGCTGCCTAAACAGGCCGGCTCAGCTGGATACATTACTGGTGCTGACCTCTACCATAGTAGCCTCTACCTCGGGCATATGAACCATTGAAGATGCCCTGATGGCAGGGCTTCTTATCGCTGCCCCCTGTGGCCTCATAAAGTACGTACTTAATAGTGTAGGCATGGTCCACTACCTCCAGAAAAGACTGGCCTGATGCTACCATACCCTCTTTAGCCAAGCGGAGGTGTAAAGTCAATCCTCGGAGAAAGCGATGCACCCTCTCATGCTCGGTGGGCAGAATTATAGTGGCGTGCTTGGACAACTGATGGAAGTGAACATCATACTCAGAAACAAACATGGATCCTTACTCTAACCCAGCAAACTGATCCATCAAAAGCTCCCTCATGCTACGTGGTACATACTTCTCCAGAAAAGCTACGGAGAATTGTGCCCAAGTAAGCAGAGGTGACCTGGCTGGACTGTAAGCTACATATGACCTCCACCACTGTTTTTCTAGACCTTCTAGTTGAAATGCAATGTAATCTGCACCTTGTGACTCAACTAACCCCAAATTATGCAATCTCTCCTTGCAGTTAGTTAGAAACGCATGTGCATCCTCCCTAGAAGCACCCAAAAACCTCGGAGGACCTAATCTAAGAAACCTACCAAGCATCTTTTTCTCCTCAGAGGACATAACTGGCGCAGATGGGATAGGTGGAACCCCTGTAGGGACTGGAAATACCTCTAATCTGGGAGCTGCAACAGCAGGTTGTGCTCCTAAACCCTATGTTATTGCCTGAGCTGAAGTCTGAGCCTCGTCTCTAACTTGGGAACCAATCGTAGTACCGAGCAAAGCTGCAGGTGGAGTCATACCCTTAAGAAACTGAAATAACCAAACCAAAGTGTCCTGCAACTATGGAGTAGCTATGAAACCCGTCGGATGTTAGGTTGGCCCCACGCCCTCCGGCTCATACTGTACCTCATCAACCCTATCCCTAGGCTCTGGTGATGGTAGTCTAGCCTGGGCATGAGATGGCACCGTAACACGTCCCCTACCTCAACTGCTACCTCATTCCCTAGCTGAGGCTCTGACTGCAGGTGCAGGGGCCCCATCCTCACCCGCTGCAGATCTCGTCTGAACCATCTGAGAAAGAGTGAAACAAAGATACTTAGAAGTTGATCAAGTAAAGGAAGCACAATAAAGAATCAAACAAGATGAAATCCTTCCTAGGGCATGTCCTATAGAACTTCTCAAATAGGATACGGGCGTCATTGTACCGATACACGAGACTCTACTAGAAACTTTGCCCTTGTACTGGAGAGACCGATGAACCTAGTGCTCTGATACCACTCTGTCATGACCCAAAACTGGGCCATGATGGGGCCTACATAACCCCCCAGTAGGCAAGCCAAACCCAACAATGCGAAAAACAATAAAAGTAATTAAAGTAAGAAAAGCGAAAGACATAAATAAGGGAGATAGGGCCAATAGCATATATACATACCAACTATACTGAATATAAAAAAGATGACCCTAAAGTGACCAAGAAGACAAAACATACACGAGAACCAACCCAGACCTGGTTTCACCACTACAAGAGCGACTAAAGTATGGAGTAGCTATACAATAGACTCTGTCTATCAAAAATAGAAAATATAGATAGAAATACAAGATGAAAAGCATGTAAAGTCTCCAAGGCGCCGGGAGCTTACCGCAATCTGAACTGCAACAGGCCTCGAACGATGGGAGGATCAGTGGGGGTGGCTCATACTAGGTGCTGCATCAGAAAAAGATGCAGAGTGTAGTATGAATACCAAGACAACGGGTACCCAATAGGCATCATAGGCCGATCGAGCGCAGAAAGATAATATATATAATAAATTACAAAAGAGCACACAAAAATATAGGGATTCACCTAAATCTAGTTATAAAACCAAAAATAGAACCGACCAAACCAACCAGAATGAAATAATAACAAGATCACTCCCAAATCAACCGAAAAACCAAATGCACAAAAGTCAATACAATGCAATGGGAGATGATGTAATGTATGAATGCATAATAGTATAAACCCAAAATACCGCATCGATCACCCGGAATATTGCATTAGCCTATGCATATATATATATATATATATATATATATATATATATATATATATATATATATATATATGTAAATAGAAAGTAAAAACCCAGAATAACGCATCAGGAGGTTTGGAATACCGCATCAGACTATAAATATATGCATTAAATAGTGTTTTCCTTTTTCCCTTCAAAAATACGTAGTAAGACTCTAGATAACTCATTTAAAATACGAAAATCATAGTAGCCGAAGTGAACCTCAAGATTGAACCAAAAACCTTTGGAACACCCTTCTTTTCTATATCGATGATATGCAATGCAGTAGGAGCATGAAATATCCATAATCAGAGAAAATAGCACAGAACAAGGCAAAACAGGGTAAAATACCCTTCAATTCAAGAGAAGTGACCTGGCACCCCATCCAAATCTAAGCTATGGCCTCTCAGCCCCACAGTTACACACACAACCGATAAAATAAAGAAGAATAATGGGAAAATAATAATGAAAACAACTACATGCATCTACTCTACCTCTAAAACCTCCTAAAAACATACTAAGGATTCTATGTTAGTCACAACGATGCTACGAGCTCCTAGGCTAAGGATAAACCTAGTAATTAGAATTAAGCCTAAATCTAACCTAAGGTCCAACCTGATGTTCCAGCAATATATAATATATATAATCTAACTAAACTCAGTTTTGGAACTAAACTATAACCTACCTCAAGGCTAAACCGTAAATACGCATCGTCACTCGTGTGCCTTCCCCTTCTGAACAGCCTCAGAAAGCTTCCATGCTATCAAAAACATAACCCAAGTGTCAAGGCAAGAAGAATGACACCCATATTGCTATACAAAAAATCGGGGTGAAAATCGGGTCAAAAAATGACCCTCGAGGCTCGTGTGATGAAACAGATAAAATTCACAATTATGTTCACAATGGGTTAAAAACTCATACCCAAAAGTTGAGCATGAACGGGATTCGTTTTGAGGCTCAAAACAGCCCTGAAGTCCTACTAGTTCAAGAGAATTTCAAGGAAAAACCAATGAGAATTCACGGGATCAAAGAGAATTAAATCAATGAAAAAGAGAAAGGGGAGAAGGAGGGGATTTACCAGTTCAAGTAGACTGAAAGGGGAGAGCTAGAACCGGAGCTTGAGTGATCAACAATGTAGGAAATTATAATTTGTGGAGGAGAAAACAGAGTAGGCAGCTTAAATAGCTTCCTGGGGTCCTTCATCGCGATCGCAAGAGACCCCAGGCGATCGCGAGGAAATACTGGCCAGACCATCGCGATCGAGATGGTCGAGCCACGTAATCGCGTAGAGCAAGATGGACTGGGTCCCAACCTGCTTCATCATGGTCGCGAGGAGAAACCCACGCGATCGCGATGGTCAAGAAATTTGACCATCGCGAATGCGATGGCCACCTCACGGTCGCGATGACCAAACTATTCAGCAACAATATTGCAGCAACCAGCAATTCTCCAAGGCTAAAAGTCTCCCGATGGAACCTTGGGATTCATTTGAAACCCAGTGAACACAAACCAACCATGCTACCTTACCAGAAACAACATTCCAAACTCAATGATATCGACAAAACTTCCAACAGAGATTTTTTTAACAAAAAGTGGGCCCCATGCCTAAAACCAACTCAGATCTCAATACCCTAAAACAAGTTCGGAAGCCTCGGGACCCGAGCTAAAGGTCCTCCTAGTCCAAAGCCAATATTTTGGAGCTAACAACGCTGACAGAAATCTCATCCAAGGCCATCTTCTCTGAATGTTGACCAAAGTCCATCCTACCAGCCAAACTAGCTTGAAAACGCAAAAAACAACAAAAAACCAAACCAAAAGTACTTAGACCCAGACCAAGGGTCCCACTAGATCAAAATCCCCATTTCGGAGCCAACGGAACTATCAGAATTTGATTCTGAGCATATCTACCAAGAAAGCTAAGCGAAGTTAAGGATTTTCTAAGTTCAAGTTCTAAAACAGAAAAATGGTCATAATGACCTAAAGAATAGCCCGGGAACCGAACTGTCTGTCTCGATAGGTCATAAATGAACTGTAGCCATTGAGGAAAATCTCGAATGCAGAAAAAGCACGAAAAATAGAAAATGACCTGGAGGGTCATTAGAAGATGAAATCAAGAAGAATCAACCCCTAACCTTATTGTAACAGCCTTATGTATACCAAACCTTGGCAAATTATCGATCTTTAACCAACTAATTGATCACTCAATCCCAATCGGCATCATTCATACCAAAACAAAGGGAACAAGGGGGACATACTACTGAATTACGATCCAAATATGAGCGTATCTAAATGTGGCTAGGCATAATATGTAAAGTATGTAGTTAACAGACCATGTAATGTTGATATGATGGGTTTGTTTCAGCCACATTCAAACTGTAACATAATCTCAAAAAGAGAGAATCATTTTTAAGGAACGGGAATGAAGAAACTTTGGACAAACAAGAGTCATAAAATTTAGCACATAATCATGCTAAAATGTTTAGAATCTTAAAGATTTCAAGCATGTAATCAAATCAAATCCCACTACATAACAAACTCCAAGGGATCGAGCATAAACACAACATAGGAAACTTAAAATTTAAATGGTGAAGGATTATACCGCTACATTACTATAAATACAGAACTTTGACTTAATACAAAGAAAGACCTGTGGAAGACGACGATATCATATGAATACTCGATGCAAAAGTAATAGAGGGACGGGAAGAGTTTTACCTTTTGTGGTGTAGGAAACGGGACAACGGGTCAAAAATGACGATTCCACCAAATCTAAAACTCCAATTTCACTCCAAAATCACAAATTCAGTCCCACATTTGAATGAGAGTTTTTTGTTTTTTCCTAATGTAAAAGGAATTTCCCTTCAATACCCAAAAATTCCAAAATAAAATGCTTATTGTCAACCTCCTTTCCATGGAGAACCAATGGGGTATTTATAGGAAATGTTGGGGTCTCATTTAGGGGGGAAAATAGTTGGATAATTGTCACACTCCTTTTTTGAATGAACGAGTTTTTTCAATTAAAGTGACGGTATTTAATAGGGATTATTTTATTTACAGAGTCGCCACTTGGAATTGAGTTTTAATGGTGTTCTAAGTCACCTTTTTGAATCCCTAATAAAAAAAAATGAATCTTTACTTTTGGTTTGCAAAAACAAAACACCGGGTAAGAAATTCTGTTGATCGATGGGAAGGTATGAGGCACCCCTGAGTCTCATGGTTCTAGCACGGTCGCTTTTATCAACTTATACTTGACTTAAATTAACCTTGGATATATATAATTATTGTTATGCCTATGGTATGCTTTGATAGTGTTGAAATTTTATTAGTCTTGGCTAAGACGCAAAGTTGTGACCTTAGGTTCGACATACATTGATCAAGACGCATGAACGCGACCTCGATTTGCGTATCGCACCTAATAATTGAGTCTAATTGTTCAGTTCAACCAAAGATTTATTATTTTTTAAGAGAGTTTGGGTCAAGATGCAAAGTTGTGACCTTGCCATTTTTTTATATGTCCTTATCCAAGACGCAAAGTTGCGATCTTAGTCAAGACGATATATTATTTGTTCCCTTGTTAGAGCTTAACACTTGAATCATTTATTCTACTAAATCAGGACAACTATTTTGTCCTTTTTCACTCTTCTCTTTCAATTTCTGATGAGTTTTGAAATAATTCGCAACTCGTCTCACTCCCTTACAATTGTTTTTTTCTCTCTTTTCTTTTATTTATGCGATGGGATTTAGAACAAATCTGCACCCCATCTTGCTCAAACTCACATTAGTAATTCATAAATCACGCCTTAAATATCAATTTGGGCCTATAAGAAATCTTAAAACTAAAAGATTGATTCGACAATTATAACAACGCCTCAAAGTAACACATTAACAATTCAAATATTATAAATTACATGTAAAATTTCCAAAAACAATTGTACAGAGAACTTGACATGCATATTATTTACTATTAACATGAAAAGAAATTAATAAATGAATAAAGACCAACTCTCAAATACAGATCCCTTGAACTAATTTTTTTTTCTTTCCGCATGATGTCATATATATAACTGACTTTTAAAGGTGGGTTATTGATTGTCGGGCTGTGCTTAGTTTTTGACACTAAATTTTCTTGAAATATTAAAATCTACACATGAATATATAAGTTCTCAGATAACTAAACATACAACTCACAAATAAAAAAAACTTACGTAAATAATCAACTCAACATACTAAACAACCATAAAGCCATTTACATAATTTTGTTCATGTTTTCATTTACAATAAAATTACTAAAAATAAATAGAAAGAAACTAAGTAAGAACCTGTGTGATAAACTAACTGAAGAAAGAATCAAGAACGTCGTTACCGAAAATTCAAAACGAGAACCAAAATTCAAACTTCAACCCACGAACCTTCAAAAGATATTCTCTGTTTTCTCTATTTTTGCTCTATGTTTTCGTGTTTTGCTGCCTGCCCTCTATCTTTTTCTTTCTGTTCTTTCTAATCTTTTTTACTCTCCCTAATTTCTCTCTCATCTTTTTATGCTTTTTTTTCTTGTTCTCCATCTCTCTTCTTTTCGTGTCCCTTTCTTGTGTGCATTGTGTGTGTTATATACTTGGTAAGGGTGTGTGCAGTGTGCTGTTTTATGTGTGAAGGAGGGGTGGAGAACATGTGTGTGTGTGTGTTGCAGGTAAAGGAAATATGGAGGAGTGGAAGGTGTGAGGGAAAATGCAGGTGAGGGATTTGGGTAGTGGGTTTAGGAATTTTTTTCTTTTGTTTTGCAATAATTAAATATAAATAAATAATATATAATGATAAGAATATTAACTAATCATTTTTATACTAATAAAATATAAAAAGATTAAATGGCTAGTCTAAAACAAAATGTAATGAGAAAATATTAAGATTACTAGTTTATTTATTAAAAAAAAACATATTTTTTTAAAATTTTGTTTTTATTGAAAAAATAAAATACCAAAATCTATCCTAAAATATGACTCTATTTTTGTGGTTTTCAAATTAATTAAATAAAACCTACTAAATATGAAATAAAGATTAGGCTAAAAATAAATATTTAAAGCTAAAAATGAGTTAAAACTCGAGAAGGGTAAAAAATGACGTGTCTACAGTTTGCCCCTCTTTGACTAAAAACACGAAGAGTTTTCAGACAAAGAAGTAGTCAATGAGACTATTTTGACCAGACCATTATTTAAAAGGAAGAAGGAATGAGAAAAAGTGTGATCGAGCCCTGGTGTTGAACAGTCTACATATCTCGAGTTATAAGAGAATCAAGTCACGTGTAGTTCAAGCAGATGAGGTGATGAGTTGGTGAGTCGAGTGAGGTCCCGTTGAGTTCTCGATTTGTGGCTCCTGTTCTTACATCAAGAAATGAAAAAATACAATAAAGGAAAGGAAAATAAACGATCCTATATACTCTACATATCTTGAATCTTTCTTTAGATCTTCACTTTGGATCTTTAGTTGTCACCTCACTCTCTTCTTATGGATATCTTGATCTTAAAGTTTGATCTTGAAGTTAATATTTGGGACTTGAAACTTAAAACTTGGACAGATTCATTGACGCTTTTCCAAATGATAGCTTGTGGAGTATTCTCATACACTTGTTTCTTGATCAATAGTTGAAAAAAAATGAATCTCACGAGGCGGGGCTGTTACATGCATTTGAAAAACTGACTCTGGTTATCGTTGAGATTGAGCGTTCTGGAATGAGTTGAAACTTTGTTCTTGGACCTCAAGGCCATGCTTTGCTAGGGAAAGCCTACAAGCCATCATAAAGAAAAGAAAACAAAAAAAAAAAAAAAATCCCCAGTTTTCACTGAATTATTTTTTTGTGAGTTGTTAGAAAATGTGAAAAATAAAACTCAGACTAGGATGTGTTTATCCTAGGAGAAAATTCGAAATAACGGCCTCAGACTAGGAAGTGTTATCCTAGGAGAAAATAAAAAATGACTGTCTCAGACTAGAAAGTGTGTATCCTAGAAGAAAAATAAAAATAATTATCTCAGACTAGGAAGTGTTTATCCAAGGAGAAAATGAAAAATAACTGAATTTTATTTTTCAGGAGGATCCTGCTAGTCTCATTTTTCAGGAGGGTCCTGCTATCCTAAATTCCATTTTTCAAGAGGGTCCTGCTATGCTAAATTCCATTTTTCAGGAGGGTCCTGCTAGTCCTATTTTTCAGGAGGATCTTGCTACCAAAATAAATCCTATTTTTCAAGAGGGTCGTGCTACTCTAGTCCCATTTTTCAAGAGAGTCCTGCTAGTCGCATTTTTAAGGAGAGTCCTGCTACTAAAATAAATTTCTTTTTCTCAGGAGGGTCCTGCTTCTAAAAATAAATCTCATTGTTTAGGAGGGTCCTGCTACAATAAATCCCATTTTTCAGGAGGGTCCTGCTACTAAAGTAAATCTCATTTTTCAGGAAGGTCCTGCTACTAAAATAAATCTCATTTTTCAGGAAGGTCCTGCTAGTCCCATTACCAGGAGGGTCCCGCTACTAAAAGTAATTCTCATTGTCCAAGAGGGTCCTGCTAGTCCTATTTTTCAGGAGGGTCCTGCTACTAAAATAAATCCCATTATCCTGGAGGGCCCTGCTACTAAAAATAAATCCTATTGTCAAGGAGGATCCTTCTCACGCCCTCATGCTACTCCCTGGACGTAACGCAGTGCTTAGTGTCACAAGTGACTCCAAGTTAACCCATGATCTAGCATAACTAAACAATTTCTGTTAAAAATGTAATCTGCGCGAAAAAATGAACTAATTTAAGTATATAAGTTGGAAAATAATCCAAGGGTGTTCTGAATATGTATAGAGTATATGAAAACATAATACATCTGAAAGTAAACTGACAACTCAATTGTTGATTCTATTTTATGTCTGAAAGCCTTTTACTAAAGTGAGCTGCTGGGACACGCCCCCAACTAACTCTAATAGTCTGAAAATAAATATAAAACTGAAAGAAGTAACATAACTATCGCCCTCAAACTATGAGGACTCACTACTAAGTTGTTGAGTAAGGACTGGAAAGTTGCACTAAACGCAGTCTAGATGCTGAACACCAAAACCTACATCATGACGAGATAAAGTACAAAAGTATGCGTCAGTACTTCGAATGTACTAAGCATGCGGGATATATGCAAAGATGTAACACAATAAGGCTGGATATGGAAATACATACTGAGGCATGAACTGAAGGATAAACTGAATGCAAAGACCAAGTAACTAACATGAATACCATAACATGCTGAACTAAACTGAATAACCGAAATAGATAGTGAGTACAAGGTCAATGCAATATGAGTTTGACTATAGGAGCTACTATTTACTGACATATCCCAAGCTGAGATAATTGTGGGGTAAACCTATAACCCTGGGTTGAAGGGTGTCCATGCCTTTCCAAGGGTACAAACAATTCTAACGTGAATCCACTAAACTGATGTTCACAAGGGACGAGGGTGTACAACCTAATCTGATAGCTGACCCCTTTCATACCTATGGTGGCGCCGTAGTTGTTCTGGGACTTAGGGACTTTTACTAAAGGTCTCAGCCTAGTCTGACAGCTGAGCCTTCATCCATTCGTGAACTCGGTACTAAGTCTACTCCCAACTGAATGTAAGGCAATGAATGCAAACTGAAATTCTAGATAGCTCAAATACTGATAATCATCTGAGAATGCAATATAATGATACTGAAGCTGATGGCATTCTAATTCTGAAGCATAACTTACTGAATATCTAACTAGCAAGTATAAATCATGAATACTGAAATTTTACACATGCTAGGGTTACTGAATTCTTTACACATGACTATCCTAGGTTCCCAAGAAAACATGTAATAACTATCACACAAGCAATAGGGTCCTAGTTGTAATGATTTCATAAAGTTTAGGAACTCTAGGTCTGAAGAACTAATAGAGAACCAAAGAACTGGACTGAATCTAGGGACTTAATGGGTGAAAGGAAGCCATTGATGAAATCCCCCATACCTAGAAAAAAATCGATGGAGGAAATCCTGGGATTGAAGCCTGGACTTGAGAAAATTCTTCTCCTGGTTCTTGAGAGGGAAGAGCGCTTCTTTTCTCCAAATTTTTCTAAGTCTGACTAGTTTAGGGAGAATGGAGAAATAAGAGTGAAAATCCCTTTAATTATCCTCCATGGATAGGTTCTACGGTCCGTGGATGCTTTCACGATCCGTAGAACCCTATCGTAGTTAATGGGCATTTTTGTCTAGCAATGGGTCTGAGTTCCACGACTTGGGTTCACGACCCATGGAACCATCCACGGTTCATGGAACCCTATCATGGTTCGTGAGGGATTGATGACCCTCAGGTCTGACTCCTACGAGACCATTCCACGACTCGTGGATCATTCCATGGTTCGTGGAAATAGGTCATAGTTTTAGATGAATGTTGGGTCTCAAGTCTGAGTTCCACGAGTAGATTCCACAGCTCGTGGAATGTTGTACGGTCCATGGTTTCACCTCATGGACTTGACCTCAAAAAGGCTGGCCTCTGTTTTGAGTTCCACGAGTCCAGTCCATGACTCGTGGACAGTTCCACAGTCTGTGGATATGGCTCGTGGATCTGTCTGTGAATTGGAAAATTTAAATTTCTGGTTTTCCTTAGCTGGGTCTAGTCTTGAAAGTTCTGGGGTGTTACAGTCCTACTACGTTAAATCCCATTTTCCAGGAGGGTCCTGCTACTAAAGTAAACCCCATTTTTGAAGAGAGTCCTGGTACTAAAAATAAATCCTATTTTTTAGGAGGGTCCTGCTAGTCCTATTTTTCAGGAGGAGCCTGCTACTGAAAATAAATCCCATTATGCAGGAGGGTCCTGCTAGTCCCATTTTCCAGGAGGGTCGTGCTACTAAAACTAAATCCCATTGTCCAAGAGAGTCCTGCTATGCTAAATTCCATTTTCTAGGAGGATCCTGTTACTAAAAATAAATCCCATTATTCAGGAGGGTCCTGCTATGCTAAATAAATCCCATTGTTAAGGAGGGTCCTGCTAGTTCCATTTTTCAGGAGGGTCCTGCTACTGAAAATAATTTTCATTGTCCAGGAGGGTCCTGCTATGCTAAATAAATTCCATTGTTCAGGAGGGTCCTGCTAGTCCCATTTTCCAGGAGGGTCTTTCTACTAAATATAAAATTCCATTGTTCAGGAGGGTCCTTCTACGTTAAATTCCATTATCCAGGAGGGTCCTGCTACGCTAAATTATCAAAGATACGCAACAAAAAAATTTCCCCAGTTTGAACTAGGAAATTTTTTATATGAATGCGAACTAGTTGTGCTAAAAAGAAAATGTAAGATTGGTATGCAAATAGGGTGTTTATTCCATATAATCAAAATGCAACTAGGTTGTTTGTTCCCTGAGGTCAAAATGCAACTAGGGTATTTGTTCACTTTGCTCAAAAACATAGGGTGTTTACTCCTAAAATACTAATAGGGTGATTGTTCCCTTTGCAAAAAGAAAATAGGGTGTTTGTTTCCTAAAATTGTCACTAGGGTGTTTGTTCCCCATGAAAGTATGAAGATTTTTTGTCAGAGAATAAAAAATAAAATTAAAAAAAATCTCCTTTGGTGATATCTAGGAACTTTTATTTTATCTTTTAAATAAAGAACTTTCTGGATGTAAGAAAATTTTATTTGAAGAGACCGAGCTCCATTGTTGTCATGACCTGATTTCTCAGGTCATGATGGCACCTACAACCCCCAGTAGGCGAACCAATTCCCGTAGCCCAGAACGTTTAGTAATGGGCTACTACCTAACCAATACGCACAATAAGCAGAAGTACGCGAAAATAAAATATAAAGATAAGGACAAAGCGAAAGCAACAACCTGAATATATACATAATGAAACTACACCAACTCCAAGACTTAGTATCGATAGTACAGAAACTCCTAATAAAATACAAGTGCTAGAAGTAACAAAATGATAAGTACAACTGTCTCCGAATATACAAAGAGTAACAGTACAAAAGATGAGATGTGGTCAAGCCCCGATCGTCAGGAGCTCACCCTAGCCTAGGATATCCAAAAGCTGCATGAGTCTCCAACGCGATCAACAACGAAAGCTCAACTAATATCTGCACCAGAATGATGCAGAAGTATAGTATGAGCACCAATTGCTAACCAATGGGTACCCAGTAGGCATTATCGGCCGACTGAGCGCATATAAATTATAAAAGCCATAAAAAAAGAAGAATACAAGAAGATAGTCACAGAAAATAAGGAAGAAGCACAAGGAAACTAGCACATGAGAAACCCAACCAAGAGTACATGAATAACATGCTAGCACAGAAGATACACATACACAGATACTCAGGTGAAAGGAGGAAAACGGACGCACCTGGGATCCTTGCAACAACAGTATATATGAGGAGAGCTTAAAGAGATGGGCGGTATACCGGTAACCTCAAAAATGATGGGAAAGAAGGAAAGCAAGCCGACAATCGAACTAGAAATCGCAGACTAACAAAAACAAGCCTAAGATATCAAATACCAAGATAAAATATCCATAAACAACTTACAAGTCAAATTCTAAGATGGAATAACTAACCCAAAAGTATCCAAATATGCTACTCAAGCTAGGATAAAACAGGACTCATAATCCCATACTCGCTCAGAAATCTACATAATCAGCATCTCAGTAAGATGGGACCCACTAGCCCCTCAATAATCTCAATCCCAAGGATGGTGCCTCAACAGGCTAAAACCATTCATCCAATCGATACCAAAAGTCCATACTAGTTCTACGAAGCGAAAGAAGAAACATAATCTACCTACAGTCCCAATGGCCGCCCATACAACCGAGGAACACAATCAAGTGAAAACAAACCCTCCGGCTGCTAATACAACCAGAGCATACACTGAACACATAACAAACAAGGGTGGAATTAGTATACCAAATGCATGATGATGATATGATGTGAAAGTTACCCGTATGTTCCCCATCAGGTACCTCAAGGGCCCATATAGAGGCAGGACCCATGAAAGGACTCTACACATGTACCTCTATTATGCCGTACACCCCTCATCCGGCGCATGCTGCCCAAAGCCCCAAGTCCTGGATTGACAGAGTCTATGGAGGTTTACTCGTAGACCACATACAAAACCTCGCAACCTCATATAGTATCCCAATACTCCACACCTCCTAATATATGCTCAGAATCAAATCGGGTCTAAAACAGTAGTAAAATTCTCAATAAGACTCTCAAAGGGTGCCCGAAGGATACTCGGCTCTAAATCAGTAATAAATCAAGTCTAGTGCTACGGCCTTGACGAGCCTAGTATCAGTAGGAAATCAAGTCTAGTGCTACGGCCTTGCCGAGCGTAGTATCAGTAGGAAAACTTGAGTCTAAAATCATCCAAATCCTGTTTTATCATCATTTATATCAAAAACGGGCCCCCAGGGCCATGCAAGGTTTAGAAAATCATCTATAGTAGGCCCGAAGCCAAAACAGTGATAAAACATGCAAGGAAAAACCTTTTTCATGGATGATATGCTCGCACACAAATATAAATTAGCCTAACAGCTCACAAACATTCATATCGGCCCTGCACAGGCTCAACGGCACTACAACACACATAACCAGCCTAAAATAAAAGATCTATGTCCGGGACTCACAGACATTCCCAAATAACCTACTATCTATATTCTAGAGTCAATACAAGGCCGCAAAGGACCACAAGGGTAATATACAATACTACGCGAATACTACAAATAACGTATGAAATAAACGGACAAAAAGGCGGATAAGGTATGGGGTACCAACCAATAACAACCCGCCCAAGTATACTAATTAGAGCAGTTATAGTCTATATACGCAGAGTCTAGGTAGGGGAAACCATGACCTACTTTTCATCCGATGACTAGCTGCGGGAACGGGTGTCGTACAGGCTCAAACTACTCCGGGAAGCTCTAATTCATGAAAATACTATCAATACAATAATCTATACTTCAAAAGGAGACTCATGATACCTATAATGCCACAAACATGAACGGGTCAAAATTCGGGTCACAAATGGGCCCATGGGCCCCATAACCAAAAACCAAAAATTAAAAACACGCATATGTTCCTTACCATCCTGGAAACACTTGCTCAAAATTTGAGCAAAAATGGACACTAAATGGGATCCAAAACAGCCCACCCATTTAAGAATTCAAGGAGAATCAAATGAATGAAAATCAGAAATTAACAAGAAGGCTTACCAAATTAAAGACGGAAAAAAAGTCACGAAGCAATGGTGAAGCTGCTCCAAGATATTGATGGCCAAAAGAGAGAAAATAGAGCTTTGGGAGCTGATGTTAATGGTGGAAATGAATTGAGGAAATAAAATGAAATGAAGGAGAGAAGAAGACATTTAAAAGCTGCCAGATACTGCAATTGCGACACTTTTATCGCAATTGCAGAGGCACATATGAATAGTGACATCCGCAAATGCGGAGAAATCACCGCAAATGTGGAACTCCACAATTTTGGCCAAAATGCGGCAAAAATAATGCAAATGTGGCATTTCACCTTAATTGCGGTAGCCACAAATGCGGTCAAATTCTGCAATTGCGGACCCACCAGTTACAGCAAAAATCTACAACTCCCAAAACTTCTACGGGGGCTTTCTAGGCTCAATCAAAACCCGATACTCAAAAACCAATAGTGCTATTAGAGTGCAAACAATGTTTCGGACTCAACAGAATCGATGAAACTTTCATACGAGATTGTCTCAGATGATTGTTGACCCAAGTCAATACTAACTAACGCCAACCAAACATTCAAAATGAGCTCGGATCACCCGGGACCCGAACCAACCAACTACCTAACACAGACTCGGCATTCCAGAGCTAACAACGCTGACGGAATTTCCATCTGAGGCCATCTTCTCGAAATATTAACCAAAGTCAACCATACAAGACCAACTGGCTTAAAAACACAGAACTAGAGAGAATTACAAGCTGAATAGCTCTCGGATCCAGACAAAAGGTCCTCCTAGACCAAAGTCCACACTTCGGAGCTAACGAAACTGTCGAAATTTGATTACGAGCATAATAGCTAAGAATATTGACTGAAGTTAATGATTTCCAAAGTTGAATCTCTAAATCCAGGAACGTCCAAAAAGACCAAACAAATGGCTCGGGCACCGAACTACTGGTCCCATCAAGTCATAAATGACTAGGGGCCGCTACAGGCATGCTCTAACAGTACAAAAAAGGCAAAAACATGAGAATGACTGGAAGGGTCATTACATCATTCACTACTAAAAAGGACTTTTGTTCTCGAAAGTCAAGAAGGAAGGGAAGAGCAGGAGCTTAACAACTGCAGATACAAAAGCCGCACTACTCTCTAGACAACTCGGGTAGCCTCCTCAACTGGATGACACCCAACATAATAGAGCCAACGAAGGCGACCAAGCCGTAAATCCTTACTAGCCAAGCAAGATTCCAACTCTAAACTTCAAACTCCAAATATCTTCCAACCCAAACTGAGCCTCTAAATTCTCAACCAGAAAGCACCGACATAACACCGAAACCCGAGAAACAAGATGATCAACACACATAACTCAAAATCCTCGAAACCACAAATAAGTTTACCAGAAAAGACATCAACCCAAAACTCTAACTCATGAACCCGCTGATCCACAAAACCCTTTTATTCTGAACTGAATCCTTTTTCACCACGAACAGGAAGTTTCATGTAAGTCGAACACTCAAACCACCCTCGAAGCATCAACTGACATACCGAAGATCCATAGTTCCCGCTTATACTTTACTATGAATGAAGCCATCCTTTTCACTCAAACGTCGTCCAAGACAATCTATAACCCACTATCCTTTGACATCCAAAACACTAACCCAAAGTACATACTCTAAAACTGTAGTAGTTTACCCCAACTGACCACCGACCAATGGACGAATACCTCTGCTAACAACAAACCCGATAACTGAACCCAACTGAACAACCCATTTGAACCCGACTAAAGCTTGCATATCCAAGTTAGAAAGATATGTATGTATACCCTGTGTTGATGGAGAAACTTCCAAACTGTAGAATGAAACCAACCTCGCTAAATCGGACCCAATTTGAATCAACTGAATACGAAGGCACTAGGCAAATCTGCCTAACAGACCCAAACTAGAACCAAGATCTTGCAAGGAGTGTGGTATCCTACCACGAAGTCCGAAATCACCAGCTAAGCTCCAAACTGTAAGAATACTCAAACACCACTCAGATTTGAATTTGCCTTACAACTCTTACCTCAGGAAGAAGTCCACCATGCCACGAATATCAAGTCAAAACACCTCGAAGGCAAAGGAAAAGGTGTTTGGGTTCAAAGTTGCCATATAGGCATAGAAATCCTTGCATAGACCTTCAAATCATCCCTTTGGCTCAAATCAACCCCTCTACTTTATCAACACACAAACTAACCATCTCAAAGCATACAACATACCAAACTTCTAACCCATACTGGCCGAGTTTAACTAATACTAGAACCTCATATAGAAGACAACCTTTGAAAACCCAACTAAACAAGCATTTCTAACTCTTGGTGACAAAGATGATGACCAATCTCAAAGTACCATTAGAACTTAAAATAGCCTCGCTAGCCTCAACTCATGCAATTTGATCACATATAGTATACACCATTGTTGAATCTCAAACTTACACCGCTGAGTTTGTCCAACCATGGTAGAAGGAAACTCGTACTATCTAGGACACCACTGATATATGGAATGTCCAGTCTAACTCAAAGGTTAGCCAAGGACTAGGTGACCAAGGCCAACTATCACCCCATAACATAAAATAGGTAAGCTAAGTTGTCCGATCTCAATGCCTTCCAACCCAAGAAAATGCAATCGAAAGAACCAACCACGAACAATCTAGAGTAGTTTGCTAGCCCATGATTCTGAAACCCAACTTTAAAATTGCCAACCAAAGCCTTTGTCAAACCCGCATGCTGCTAATGAACCCTTAGGAACCAAAGCCAACTAGGCTTTGAATAACAAGTCGTCCAATATGTAGATGCTACTAAACCCCAAACTGCTCGAAGAAAAAGCCACTGCAATCTATAAATGGCCGAATCAAATCACCAACACTCAACCCAAGGCAAACCTCCATCGTCACCTCAGTCAACTACTAAAACACATAAACACAAACAAGGAGTCATCTCCCTCCTTTTCCAACCAAACGAACCCTTCCTTAGCATATACTGAATCCTACAAACTCCTTCTCAAATCAACACTGGAGCCATTTCCTTAGCTCCCATACTTACATTGTCAAAACTCAATAAGGCAGGAGAAAATGGGCCAGATGCCTAACTCACCCAATATGCTATGAATAAAACTCAACCACGAGGCTATGGTCAACAATTAGCCACAATTCTGAAATCAAAACTCTACCATATTGCCTCCATCAAACGCTCAACCAAAGAACTATGATCGAAACTCACTCCCCAACTGGAACTGGGGAAACAATAAATACAACCCAACAGGACAAGAAACTGAGGAAGACTATAGGAACAACCCACATACCTGCCAACCTCCTAAACTAACCAAACAAAGAGGGTCGACTCTAAACATCCAAGAAAACCAAACCAATCAATGCATGCTAGCATAACCGACACCTCTTAACTCAAGACAAGAGATCAAACTCTGGCACTACCACCGGTAACACCAAACTAACACCAGAACTCCTAGAAAATGCTAGAAAATAGCCTAGGCAGCAATAATATAGGACCGCGCAAAAAGGAAGACTCAACACAGGTCTAGAGCCACAATGAAACTGGAAGCAAAAACAACCAGATAAGAGACTAACGAGAACTACCCACGAGCTACAACTCTAGGTAAACACCTCACAAGGATAACTCACCCCCATCCACTACGAAAGAATAAAATACCAAGAAAACAATGCGTAGATACTACAATTCAAGTAGTCAAACAACTAAACAAGTAGCATGTAGGCATATATGCAAATAAATGATAGAAGGGAAGGAATGGCATTGCAAATAATACTACCACAAGTAAAAGGTAACAGGAGCCTTACCTGGAGCAACAATATTAGGAACCTCCACCCCTGGTCCACCAAGAGGGGCATCAACCTGACGGGATCTAACTCTGGATTGAGTAGTCAAAGCTGAGGGCTCAACTGTCCCTTGCCAGGGACAATCCCTGAGATAGTGACCAACCACTCCACAACTGTAGCAACCCAAGAAATTTATGCCCCGATGGACGGTGCTTGTCGACTCTAGATGGATACCTGAACCACTTGGCTGCAAGCCACCTCTAGCCATCTGGGGACCACCCCTACAACCCTGCACCCTACCTCTAGCTGGTGGTACTGAAGCCCTGGGAGATAATATATGTTGACCCTGCTGACTAAAAGGTGGGATCATGTGACAATCCCTAGCAAAGTGCCCACGACAACTACACTAAAAAAAACTCCCACTGGGTACATACGAGCAATGAGATCTCACTGAACCTGACCGGCCACCAAGACCTATAAAACCTGAAAGAGAACCTCAAAGAACCTGACCTATACTATGTCCGCTAAGATCAACATTCCCAGTACCCCTACCCTTTAAAACCTGTGGAGTAACTGAAACTGGTCAGGTAGAAAGGAAGCAATGGAACCTATCTCTGGTGGAGAACCCCCTACCTCGAGTTTGAGAACCTCAGGAACTGTCCTGACGATGATGTTTCTTAGCACTACCTCCATAAGCCTCACGGCATAAACCCTCAATAGCCCAAGCATGATCCATTACCTGAAGGAAGGTCATCCCAACTGTAACCAAGTGCTTGGTCGCCAAGCGGAGTGGTGAAATCAAACCTCCAACAAAGCTCTGAACCCTATCAAACTCTAAAGGCACCGTCTTAGTAATACGCCTAACCATCTCGTGAAATCTTGCCTCATAGTCCAACACCGAAATACAACCCTACTACAGAACTGGGAGCTCAACCCTAATTGGAGCACCGCTCATAGAACTGGGTACTGAAACACCCACCGGAGGACCCAGATTCCTAGCCATGGTGTCTTGTGGAACTAGGGTAGCTATGAATCCAATCGAAGGCTGGGCTGACCCCACACCCCCTATCTGATGCAGTAAACTCTCGCTCTGAAGTCCTGGCACAGATGGAAGCACTAATGCAATAGGAACATAAGCCTCGACACCAACCGCTACTCGAACTCATCTTAGGAATCTAAGAAGGAATGAAACAACCAAAGTTTTAGAAGTCAATATAGCCAGGAACGCACGATATGGAGCAAAAAAGATGAAACTTTTTCTAACAATGCTATGTAGCCTCCCGCAGATAGGATATGGATTTTATCATACTGATCCAGGAGACTATACTTAGATTCTTACTTATGTACCACAACACTGGTGAACTTAGAGCTCTGATACCAAGCTGTCATGACCTAATTTCTCAGGTCATGATGGATCCTACAACCCCCCAGTAGGCAAACCAATTCTGGTAGACCGAAACGGTTAGTAATGGGCCAGTACCTAACTAATACGCATAATACACAGAACTAAGCGGGAGCAAAATATAAAGATAAGGACAAAGCGGAAGAAACTACCTGAATATATACATAATGAAACTACACCAACCCCGAGACTTGGTATCAATAGTACAAAAGATCCTAATAGAATACAAGTTCTAGAAGCAACAAAATGATAAGTACAATTGTCTCCGAATATACAATGAGTAACAGTACAAAAGATGAGATGTGGTCAAGCCCCGACCGTTAGGTGCTCACCCTAGTCTCAGATATCCAAAAGTTGCACGAGTCTCCAAGGAAATCAACATTGAAAGCTCAACTAATATCTGCACCAGAAATATGCAGAAGTGTAGTATGAGCACCAATTGCTAAGCAACGGGTACCCAGTAGGCATCATCGGCCAACTGAGGGCATATAAAATATAAAAGCCATAAAAAGTAGAATACAAAAAGATAGTCACAGAAAATAAGGAAGAAGCACAAGGAAACTAGCACATGAGCAATCCAACCAAGAGTACATGAATAGCATGCGATCACAGAAGATACACTTACATAGATACTCAGGTGAAAGGAGGAAAAAGGATACACATGGGATCCTTGCAACAACAATATATATAAGGAGAGTTTAAAGAGATGGGCGGTATACCGATAACCTCAAAAATGATGGAAAAAAAGGAAAGCAAGCTGACAATCGAACTAGAAATCACAGACTAAGGAAAACAAGCCTAAGATATCAAATACCAAGATAAAATAGCCATAAACAACTCACAAGTCAAATCCTAAGATGGAATAATTAACCCAAAAGTATCTAAATTTGCTACTCAAGCCAGGATAAAACAAGACTCAAAACCCCATACTCGATCAGAAATCTACATAATCAGCATCTCAGTAAGATGGGACCCACTAGACCCTCAATAAGCTCAGTCCCAAGGATAGTACCTCAACAGGCTAAAACCATTCATCCAATCAATACCAAAAGTCCATACTCGTTCTAAGAAGCGAAAGAAGTAACATAATCTACCTACAGTCCCAACGGCCGCCCATACAACCGAGGAACACAATCAAGTGAAAACAAACACTTTGCCCGCCCATACAAATAGAGCGTACACTGAACACACAACAAATAAGGGTAGAATCAGAATACCAAATGCATGATAATGATATGATGTGAAAGTCACCCGTATGTTCCCTCTTAGGTACATGAAGGTCCTATATAGAGGTAGGACCCATGGAAGGACTCTACCCATGTACCTTTGCTATGTTGTACATCCCTCATCCGGCACACGTAGCCCAAAGCCCAAGGTCCTGAATTGACAGTGTCCATGGAGGTCTACTCGTAGACCACATACAAAATCGCACAATCTCATATAGTAGCCCAATACTCAGAAACTCTTAGTATATGCCCGGAATCAAACCGGGTCTAAAACAGTAGTAAAATTCACAATAACCCTCTCAAAGGGTGCCGAAAGGATACTCGGGTCTAAATCAGTATTAAATTAAGTCTAGTGCTATGGCCTTGCCGAGCCTAGTATCAGTAGGAAATCCAGTCTAGTTCTACGGCCCTGCCGAGCTTAGTATCAGTAGGAAAACTCAAGTCTAAAATTATCCAAATCCCGTTTTATCATTATTTATATAAAAAATGGGCCCCAAGGCCATGCAAGGTTTAGAAAACTGTCTATAGTAGGACTGAAGCTAAAACAATGATAAAACATGCAGGGAAAAACCTTTTTCATGGATGATATGCTCGCACAGAAATATAAATTAGCCTAACGGCTCACAAACATTCCTATCGGCCCTGCACAGGCTCAACAGCTCTACAACAGACATAACAAGCCTAAAATAAAAGCTCTATGTCTGGGACTCACGGACATTCCCAAATAACCCACCATCTATATTCTAGAATCAATACAAGGCCGCACAGGACTCAATACTACGCGAATACTATAAACAACGTATGAAATAAACGGACAGAAAGGCGGACAAGGTCTAGGGTACCAACCTATAACAACCCGCCCAAGGATACTAATTAAAGTAGTTATAGTCTATATACGCAGAGTCTAGGTAGGGGAAACCATAACCTACTTGTCATCCAACAACTAGCTGTGGGAACGATGTCGTCCAGGCTCAAACTGCTCTGGGAAGCTCCAATTCACAAAAATACTATCAATACAATAATCTACACATCAAAAGGAGACTAATGATACCCATAATGCCATAAACATGACCGGATCAAAATATGGGTCACAAATGGGCCTGTGGGCCTCGTAAGTCAAAACTGGAAACGAAAAACACACATGTGTTCCTTACTATTTCGGGAGTACATGCTAAAAATTTGAGCAAAAATGGACACTAAATGGGTCTCCAAAATAGCCCACCCATTTAAGAATTCAAGGAGAATCAAATGAATAAAAATAAAAAATTAACAAGAAGGCTTACCAAATTAAAGACGGGAAAAAAGTTACAAAGTAATAGTGAAGCTGCTCCAAGAAATTGATGGCCAAAGGATAGCAAATGGAGCTTTGGGAGATGATGTGTCACGACCCAATTTCTCGGTCATGATGGCACCTACAACCCCCGGTAGGTGAACCAATCCCCGTAGCCCAGAACAGTTAGTAATGGGCTACTATCTAGAAAATAAGGGAACAAGACAAATAAAATAGATAACAGGGATATAAATATATACATATGCGAAAACTAAACCAAACCCCAAGACCTGGTATCATAGTACAGAGCCAAACTACATACATGGAGTACAAATAAACCAAAACTATATATACAGATGTCTCTGAATGGTAATAGAGTACATGAAGCAAAAGATAAACTAAAGCTAAGCTCCGATCGCCAAGAGCTCACCCTCAGCCTGAAGTAGTCTTCAATAGATCTCCAAGCACGAATCACAGCGGTCTAACGGCGATAGCCACGCTAGGATCTGCACCCAAAGATGCAGGGGGTAGGGGTGAGCACCAAATGCGAAGCATAAGGTACCCAGTAGGTATCATAGGCCGACTGGGCACATATAAGATAAAAGCGTAGTAATAGACAGAATGGAAGCAAGTAGTCACAGAAATCAACGAAAGATACACAGGAACTAGCCCAGAGGGAAATCAACAGAACCACATATGAGGCTAGTAAGAAGAATATACACATCATAGACACAGGTGAAAGTAAGAACAACGCACCTGGGGTCCTTGCAACAACAGTGTATACAAAATAAGTTTACGAAATGGACGGTATACCGGTAACCTCAAGTGTAAGAAGAAGAGAGAAAGAGTTATAATAGGCATGCTCAGAGACATGAATCAAACTCAACTAATCATACCAATGTCATACTTATCCACAAATAGAGAACAATTCTATAAGTAAAAAGCGAAAGTCTACCTACAGTCCCCCGGCCGCCCATACAACCGAGGAACACAAACAAGTGAAAACAAACCCTCCGGCATCCCATACTACCGGAGCGTACAATCAGCAAACAGCAAACAAGGGTGGAACCTCGAACCATGAATGATATGATGCGTGAAGATCTCAAGTGCCATAGTATCTCTGTATGTACCTCCTCCGGCGCCGATCCGGCCCAGCAGGTAGGTTCCATGGAAGGACACTGCCCGTATACCTCTACTCCGCCGTATACCCCTCCTCCGGCACACGCAGCCCGTAGCCCCTGGCCCGGATAGCAAGGTCCATGGAGGTCCCAGACCCCATACTAAAACTCAGTATCAGAACATATATCAAGATAGAGACCCAGTCTCGATATCAAGATAGAGACCCAGTCTCGAATATGCATGCCCAGACCCTGTCCAGGACTAAAAATAGTAGGAAAATATCTCAAAAAACCCCTCCAAGGGTGCCCGGGCGTAGCCGGGTCTAAACAGTAAAAAGTCATCTCAGGTGCTCGGTCCGACCGAGGCTAAAAATCATCTCAAATAACAAGAAAACTCAACTAGAACCCCGGCCCTGCCGAGTCTAGCGATAATCATAAAACTGATGATTTTAAACATAATTTTACTTTTTTGCCCAAAAATCTCCACAAGTGAAATCAACCATTTCCAAATCATTTCTATCAAAAACGGGCCCCCCGGGCCATGCAAGGTTTAGAAAACAGTGCCAGTGGGCCCGAAGCCAAAACCACTGTAAAACATGGATAAAACCTCTTTATATGCATGGAAATGGTATGATCACACACAATAGCTGCCCGCAGCTCACAATCAACCTATCGACCCTGCACAGGCCCACAGCTACTCAGCAAGCATAACCAGCCTAGAAGGATAATTCTATGCCCGGGACTCGCGGACATTCCCAAATTCCCACCTTCTATGTTCCAGAGTCAATAAGGCCTCACAGGACCACAAGAGTAAATAAAATATAACGGCAAATACTACAAACAACGGAGGAATAAAAGTAGGCGGATATGGATAAAGCGGTCGAGGTCTGTGGTACCAACCTAATAAACCAACCCAAGGATGCCCATTAATACAATTTTATTTTATATATACGGAGTCTAGGGAAAATAAACCGTAACCTACCTGTCGTCCGACGACAAGCTGCTTGAACAACGATGTCCAAGCTCGAACCACTCCGAGAAAATTCAAAACTAAATCGGAATCGGATTCGGATTTGGGATGGAATAACTTGACGTAGATAATTAATTTTCTTTTCAGAAATTGAATAATAACACAAAGTTTTCCTCTCACAATACTCCTCACGTAACAAATATGATGTACAGATATAGAGCAAAAGGAATATATACTTGCTGAAGTTACTTTCCAAGTTAAAGACAATTTTAAAGATTAGGATCAATTGGTAATAATGTTGCCAACTTCCAAATGCTGCCACATCCACTTGGTGATTGCTGGCCATTCCCTCCACCTACACGTGGAGTGGAGGTGGCACTCACAAGGTGCCAAAATAATATTCCTATCCCGTTATTTATATACTCGGGTATTGCGTAAGTTCGTGGTAAAATAAATATAATATTTTAAATATACCATAATTGATAGAAAATCATTTTCAATAAAACCTACTATATTATAATAATAAATTTTAACATAACTAAATTTACTATCTCCGTTAAAATATTACGGAGTATAAAAACTTTATTAAATAAATACGTAAACACTTATATCGTATCAAATATATTTTTTATAAACCTTTAAAATATTTTGAAAAGGCAATAATAATATAACCTTTACCAAATTCAACTTTTAAATAACGTATTTTCAAATACACGCACGATGCTAATAAGGTTCTTAAGTTTAGGCTCGTAATTCGCCAACGCACGATTTTGATACCCAAGAATTCTCTCGGGATTCTCCCTTATGTTTCATAACTGTTTCGGAACTGAAATGGCATTTTAAAACGTGACGTCGAGGTTTAAATCGCGTTTAACCCGACCCGGTTCGCGACCCGGTTCGTAACCCATTTTCTGCCAGACAGTCCGCGGTAAAACAGTCATAACTCTTTACTCCGAGATCATTTGGACGTGAGGTTTTATGCGTTGGAAACTAGACTCGTAGACCTTCGATTTGGTATTTCGGGAGACTTCTAACTCTTTATATACAGGGAGAAAAGCCCTGACACATTTGACCCAAAATTCAGAAAATTTGTTAAAGGTCTTACGATATCTTTTGTCGATTTGCTTGACTTCAAAACTCAAATGTGGAAATGACCGGAAGGGTCATTACATGATGTTAATGGGGGAAATGAGTTGGGGAAATAAAATAAAATAAAGGAGAGAAGAAGACATTTAAAAGCTGTCAGATACCGCAATTGCGATACTTTTATCGCAATTGCGGAGGCATGGATGAATAGTGACCTCCACAAATGCAGAAAAATCACCGCAAATGCCGAACTCCATAATTTCAGCTAAAATACCAAAAATACGGCATTTCACTGCAATTGTGGTAGCCACAAATGCGGTCAAATTCCACAATAGCGGACCCAACCAGATACAGCAAAAATCAGCAATAATTAAAACTTCTTCGGGGCATTCTGGGCCTAATCGGAACTCGATATTGAAAAACCAATAGTGTTATTAGAGTAGAAACAACGTTTTGAACTCAAAAGAATCGATGAAACTTCTATACGAGGTCATCTCGGAGGAATGTTGACCCAAGTCAACAATAACTAATGCCAATCAAACATCCAAAATGAGCCCGGATTACACGAGACACGAACCAACCAACTACCTAATACAAACTCGGTATTCCGGAGTTAACACACAGACGAAATTTCCATCCGAGGTCATCTTCTCCAAATATTTACCAAAGTCAACCATACAAGCCCAACTGGCCTGGAAACACAGAACGAGGGAGAATTACAAGGTGAATCAATCCTGATTCTCGACAAAAGGTCCTCCTAGACCAAAGTGCACTCTTCGGAGCTAACGAAACTGTCAGAATTCGATTCCGAGCACGATAGCTAAGAATGTTGACCATAGTCAATGATTTTCAAAGTTGAAGCTCTAAATCCAAGAACGGCCAAAAAGACCAAACAAATGGCCCGGGCACCGAATTACCGGTCCCAGCAAGTCATAAATGACTTGGGGTCGCTACAGACATACTCTAACAGTACAAGAAAGAAGAAAATACGAGAATGACTGGAAGGGTCGTTACAATTGTAGGACTGCATACGTATCCCGCCATTGCAGTAAACAAGTCAAACGTAGTTCACACAGAAACACAAAACTTTTTTTTTCTTTTTGAAGAGTATTTTTTACAAAAGAAATGTTGGAGAATTAGTAGGGGAAAACTAATTTATTGGTTGAACATGTCTTGACTTTAGTTGATACCAACAATTAGTATTATGCATGTGATACCATCAATAACTTTTAGATAAATTCAGAGTCAATTTGGAAGTAGTTTCTATAGTTTCAAGTGGTACCTCAAACATAATTAAGTATTGACAAGATCTGTTCATCTTGCCTCAGTCAAGGGTTTACATTATTCCTATCCTCATGTTTCAAGTGACCTTAACACAAATAAATTCTCAATTTACTCCCAATAGAAGCGTTTAGATCTTATAACGCTTTGAAGGTTATTCACAGTCAGAAAGATGTTCAATGCATGCAACTGAGATACCATACACTTGACCCTCGTTTAAGTATCCACTAATGTGAGAACACTTAGAATGAAATCAAGTAGGACTTGTCATTGGCTTGTAATGTAGGCTTGGGGGATAAGTAGGATATTTATTTCGAATAGAGTGACTATTCCCTCCTTATGCATTTCACTATCCAGTCGATATTTTTTCATTTTCGTACTTGATGTTCATTTCCTTTGATTTTTCTTTTCATTTTCCCTTGACCTTTTTTTTTTGATTTCCTCCTTTTGGAGTTTTTTTTTCAACCATTTTTTCTTCACATTCTTAACCTTCTTGTTTTGTCATTAAACTTAGTTCTTCGTTAGTGCACTCAAGGAGGTGGGGCCAAAGGAAGAGTAGCGCATTTAACACTAAAAAAGGTATAGTCTAAGATGTGGTTATTCAATAAAAAGGTTTTAAGCTCAAAAGGAGAGATCTAGGAATTACATGTCATTAGGTAGGCTTCAAAGGCACAATCGGGTCAAAGAAAGCCTACAATCCTTTCCCAAGTTAAGTGTTGCTCAAAATTTCGCCTCAACAAACATTCAGACCAAGTTCTAGATCAACAGAGCCATGTCATTGAATTTTCAATTGAAATCTTACCTCACAATGCACATGAAACAATGAGGTTAGATTTGTTCTAACCCTGACTTTAAGTAAGATAATTTCTCAAGTGTCACTTAAGTACAATTAAGAGGTACCAAAAGAATCTATGGTTCACAGTAAAGTTAATAAACTCTATCATGTCGAGTAATTTAATACTTATATTTTTTTCCTCATGCACACATCTAAGTGTTGGTACCAATTAAGTCAAGAGATTATTAACTTTATTATTTTTTTAAGTGAGACCGAACTCAAAAAAAGAATTGCCTACGTATGTTGTTGAAATAAGAATCGGGTCAGACGTAGTTCGTGAAACTTGAAATATGAAGTAATAATTTATTTGAATTAAGGAAAAAAACCTTTTATTTTTGAATACAGATAAAAACTTTTTTTTTGAATAAAGATCACTGAACTCGAGGAGGGTTGCCTACGTATCTCACCAAAATGAGAATCAGGTGTGCGTAGTTCATTCGGATTGAACAGTTAAGAAAGTTTAAAAAATGAAAACCATGTAAAAAATGTGAGTATTTTTAGCTTTTTTTTTTGTAAAAAAATGATATAAAAGAAAAATCTTTTGGGTTTTCTTTTTTACGAACTATACACAAGAAACTAAAAACTCTTTTTGTGATTTTTGTTAAAAAAATGTAAATCCTTTTGAATTTTCATTTTTAGAAATGCCCAAGAACTGCTAAAACAAAAAAAAACTTTTTGTGTTTTCTTACTCTCATTTTTATAAAAAACAAAGGATAACCCTTTCTCTTAGTCCATTGATCACTCTAAAATTGGTCAAACGTTGAAGGACCTTCCGAATTATATAATAAATAGCACATAGGATGCACATGTCGGTCTCAAAAGAGAGTATCTGTTCTAGACGGATCCAACTCCTGTGCCGAGTCTCGCTAAGTCAAATGCACATGATGCAAATAAAGCGGATCCTACCTGAGAAATCATGTATTTTGGTTCTACTAAGGTTAAACCTAGTGGAAAAAGGTATCTAGACTGCTTGTAAAATGAGCGGACAATTACTTGAGTCAGGGAGTAGCAACTTGCCGGTAGCAGCGCTTTTCGGGCTTCGTGCATGGATGCTCCCTGTCCTAAACATGTGTAACTATAAATCCTTCACCAGTGACTGGGATCCACGTGGCTTTATCTTGATAGAATGGGGTGCACAATTGCAATTACTGAGATGATATTATTGAAGACTAGACAGGGTGCATGAGAGAAGATAATTTATAATATAGTTTAACAATATCAGAGCGATAAATGACCAGGCAAGTAGTATATTAGGCCAACATAAATATAATATCAAAGAAAATAATAAAAGTCAAGCAGAAGTTAATATAATAAAGCTCGAATTATTGAAGTCCCCAGCGTAGTCGCCAGATATGTCACATCCCATTTTCGAATGAATGAGTTTTTTCAATTAAAGTGACGATATTCAATAGGGATCACTTTACTTATAGAGTCGCCACTTGGGATTGAGTTTTAATGGTGTTCCAAGTCACCTTTTTGAATTCCCAATAAAAAGGAAATGACTCTTTATTTTTGGTCTGCCAAAATAAAAGATCGGATAAGGAATTATGTTGACCGAAGGGAAGGTATGAGGCACCCTTGAGTCCCGTGGTTCTAGAACGATCGCTTTTATCAACTTATACTTGACTTAAATAAACCTTGGATATATATAATTATTAGTTACGCCTACGGTATGCTTTGACAGTGTTGAAATTTTATTAGTCTTAGCTAAGACGCAAGGTTGCGACCTCAGCTTCGACATAAGCTGATCAAGACGCATGAACGTGACCTCGACTTACGTATCGCACTATAATTGAGTCTACTCGCTTAGTTGAACAATTTTTATTTTATTTTTTAAGAGAGTTTGGGTCAAGACGCAAAGTTGCGACCTTGCCATTTTTTATATGTTCTTATCCAAGACGCAAAGTTGCGACCTTAGTCAAGACGATATAGTATTTGTGCCCTTGTTAAAGCTTAACACTTGAAGCATTTATTCTACTAAATCGGGACAACTATTTTGTCCCTTTTCACTCTTTTCTTTCAATTTGCGACGAGTTTTGAAATAATTCGCAACTCGTCTTGCTCCATTACAATTATATTTTCCTCTCTTTTCTTTTATTTATGTGACTCCATCTCGCTCAAACTCACATTAGTAATTAATAGATCAGGCCTTAAATATCTATTTGGGCTTATAAGAAATCTTAAGAATGAAAAGATTGATTCAACAATTATAACAAGGGAAAAAAAATATATACACAATATAAAATTCTTTATTACAAGTCATACCATAATTTATTAGTTTTTAATTCATACCAATAGTTTTTTAACAAATTATACCAAAACAGTAAAAAGGATTAAAGTATCTTAATAAAAGTGGAAACTACAATGAATTTAATTCACATATTCATATTTTAATAAATTAGAACTAATTTTATAAACTATCCCTAAAAAATATTTGGTGGTTAAATAAGGATATCAATCATCCTCATATCTCTCCAACAATTTATTCCTTTTTTTACTCTTTCAGAATTCAAACAAATTATCTCCCAAAGTTATTCAGATAAATAAAATTCATTGTCAATTAGTAGATTTTTCTTGGTTATTCAATTGATACGAAATCTAATACCATATTCAAACACAAAATATTTTAATAGGAAATATATATAGATTATAATTTAGTGTATGGAAAGAATATAAAAACTGATTTCAACATAATATGTATTTATATTCCATTCATACCAGATTTAATACCACATTCACACGTAAAAAAATATTAATAAGAAATGTACTTGGACTATCATTAATTAAATGAAAAATGTATAAAAAAACAATATAAATAGAATATAAATTAATATTATGTTGATACCAAATTTGAAAACATATTCCTTGGTGACAATAATTAAGATAGGACAATTAAGAGAGAGAGAGAAATAAGAGATTTTTTCTCCATTTAAAATAATTGGTGAGATTTTTTTGCCCACTTATCTCTCTTCTAATAAACATCCTAACCATTAATTAAGTAAAATATTTTTTTTTCTCTCATTAAAAATAAAAAATAATACAGTAAAAATATAAATTTTATCTAAACAGGTATGACTTGTAATTAAAAGATTGATTTTGTAAATAAAAAAAAGTACATGTATAACTTGTAATTTAAAGTTTTAAAACGATATGTGATATCATTTTTCCTTATAACAATACCTCAAAGTAACACATTAACGATTCAAATAATATAAATTACAAGTAAAATTTCCAAAAGCAAATGTAGAGAGAACTTGACATGCATATTCTTTACTATTAGCATGAAAAGAAATTAATAAATGAATAACGACCAACTCTCAAATACAGATCCCTTGAACTAATTTTTTTTTCTTTTTGCATGATGTCATGTATATTGCTGACTTTTAAAGGTGGGTTATTGATTGCCGGGCCGAGCTTAGTTTTTTGCATCAAATTTTCTTGAAACATTCAAATCTACACACGAATATATAAGTGCTCGAATAACTAAACATACAACTCACAAATAAAAAAAAACTCTTACGTAAATAATCAACTCAACATACTAAACAACCATAAAGCTATTTACATAACTTTATTCATGTTTTATTTACAATAAAATTACTAAAAATAAATAGAAAGAAACTAAGTAAGAATCTGTGTGATAAACTAACTGAAAATAAAACTAAGAACGTCGTTACTGAAAACTCAAAATGGGGACCAAAATTCGAACTCCAACTCACGAACCTTAAAAAGATATTCTCCGTTTTCTCTATTTTTGCTCTCTGTTTTCGTGTTTTTCTGCCTCCTCTCTATCTTTTTCTTTCTAATCATTTTTACTCTCCCTAATTTCTCTCGTCTTTTTATGCTTTATTTTTCTTGTTCTCTGTCTCTCTTCTTTTCGTGTCCCTTTCTTGTGTGCATTGTGTGTGTGTTATATAATTGGTAAGGGTGTGTGTAGTGTGTTGTGTTATGTGTGAAGGAGGGGTGGAGAACGTGTGTGTGTGAGTTGCAGGTAAAGGAAATATGGGGGAGTGGAAGGTGTGACGGAGTGAGGGAAAATGCAGGTGAGGGATTTGGGTAGTGGGTTTAGGAATTTTTTTTGTTTTGTTTTGCAATAAATAAATATAAATAAATATAAATAAATAAAATATAATGATAAAAATATTAACTAATTATTTTTATACTAATAAAATATGAAAAGTTTAAATGGCTAGTCCTAAATAAAATGTGATGAGAAAATAATAAGATTACTAGTTTATTTATTAAAAGAAAACATTTTTTTTTAAATTTATTTTTATTGAAAAAATAAAACACCAAAACCTATCCTAAAATATGACTCTATTTTTGTGATTTTCACATTAAATAAATAAAATCTACTAAAAAATGAAATAAAGATTAGACTAAAAGTAAATATTTAAAGCTAAAAATGAGTTAAAGCTCGGGAAGGGTAAAAAATCATGTGTCTATAGTAATCTGGGTAAATCACTTGGAAATTTCAAATTTCTCAAATGGAGGAAGCTTGGCCAGTAAGGGTTTGTACAAATTCATAGGGAATTTGCAGAAGAATTGTCATCGGGGCTTCTAAAAGCTTCTATGTCTTGTCAGCTGGTCAAATAGACAGAGACAGAGGAATTGATGGAGCTTTGAAAATTTTTTGGGGTCATTTGAGAGGTGATGTTGCTGCATTTTGAAAGATAGAGATGGGTTCGTCTAGTTTTCTCTGTGAAGAAGAAGCATGAAGAGAGAGGAGTGTCTGAGAGGTAGTGTGCGTTCTTTTGGAGAAATAAAGGGAGGTGAGGTGTGTGAGGGAGTGTATAGTCATATATGTGTGTATGCATATGCTGATGAGAGGAAATTATGAGGGGCGGAGGTTTGGGCCGGATCGGAGGATTTAAGTGGGCTGAGGGAATAGCTTTGTTGAGCCAAGTTTGTTCTGAAGAAGAGATAAGGGAGGGTACAATTTTGAATATAAGCTAAAAATGGTTTGCAAAAAGTGGCCTAAAATAAAATAAGAGCTTGTCACTTTCATTTTTATTATGGCCAGATTTGATTTAAGAGATGACCAAATCAAATCAATTAGATAAGATAGATCGTAATTGGAATAGAGATAAATTAGATCCTCAATTAATTAATAAACTTCTAAAATGTAAACAACTTAAAATATTTATTTTATAAACCATAATTAATTTATTTTAAAACTAACAAACTAATTATTCAATCAATTTCTTATTTTGAATAAATTTGAGAAATAATGGAGCATCTTTAAACATGATTCTCATTTGAAATAATTTCAAAAATTATTTTCTTAAGTGAAAATTATATGATTCTATATAATTAAATATATAATATATTTATTTCACCTAAAATCAAAAAATTAACCCCAGATTTATTTTGAAAATCATTTCATTTTATAAAAATAATTATTTCTAAAATTATTTAAAAATAATAGAAGCTCTAAATTAATTTAGTCGATGAAGGGAAAAACTTGAGTGTCAACATATATCAAGCAAACTTGGTCTCTAGTCACTACTATAAAATTCTCACAAGGCTTCAATCTGATGTAGATGATCCTCAGCCAACATCTAGCCTTTCTGGTGAAATAGCTCATCGCTAAGGTCTTGTGGGTGTTCTTGTACTTACGCCTTAGACATATGGATGTAGATCAAAGTCCACGTAAAGTGTGGAGGACGGCTCAGTAAAGAGGGCAATCTTTCATCTTAGTAAGTACACTAGGATTACTTTTGGGAGTCCCTAATAGGTTGCATAATTTATCAGCATCAAAGTGCACGACAATGACCCAAATACTAGACTCTTTGGGGTACATTGAAGGTTGCCAATTGGCACAGAACTCCCTCACTAGGGTGAGGTTGCCCTGTCACGACCCAATTTTTTAGGTCATGATGGAACCTACAACCCTCCAGTAGGCGAACCAATTCCCTTAGCTCGAAATGGTTAGTAGTGGGCTACAACCTAACCAATACACACAATAAACAGAAATAAGCGAAAGCAGAATATAAAGATAGACAAAGCGGAAGTTAAAACCTGAATATATACATAGTGAAACTACACCAACCCCAAAACTTAGTATTGACAGTACATAAGTTTCTAATAGTATACAAGTGCTAGAAAGAACAAAATGATAAGTACAACTGTCTCCGAATATATAAAGAGTAGCAGTACAGAAGATGAGATGTGGTCAAGCCCCGATCGCCAGACGCTTACCCTAGTCTCGAAGATCCAAAAGCTGCACGAGTCTTCAACGCGATCAACGCTGAAAGCTCAACTAATATCTGCACCAAAAAGATGCAAAAGTGTAGTATGAGCACCAATTGCTAAGCAACGGGTACCAAGTAGGCATCATCGGCTGACTGAGCGCATATAAGATATAAAAATAGTAAATAGCAGATAGCAAGAAAGCAGTCACCACAGTAATAAAGAAAGGCACAAGAAACTAGCACGGAGAATAGACAACCAAGAGTTATAAGCATAGGTTCAAAGGGTTTCCCATGGAAAAGAACTGAAAAGAAAAACTGAGGGGTGGATGAAGTGTGCTTCTACTTAACAGACCAAACACAAAAACTCAAAACAAACAAAGATAAAATCTTTTTGTAATTTTTTTTTCAATTTAATCAAAAACATGCAAATTAATAAAAATAGAAATCCTATAGTGCACTTCACCCTAACCAAATTGGAAGATTACACCTCACACTTAAAACCATACTTTATCCCCAAAGTATAAATTGAAAGTAAAGATAGAAATACTCCATGAGGCCTAGGCCTAGCTAGTAGCATCAAGTTCATCAAAGGGGCCCGGAGGACCCCATACTTAGTGTGTTCCATGCTCCTTAGCTAAGATATCAGGTACTCAGACTTCCCTTCAACCTGTCGAAATAACACAAAAACAATACCAAAAGTGATACTAAAGAAAAACTAAAAAGAATAAAAATCCTACCTTAACTTGGGTTGCCTCCCAAGCAGCGCATGATTTACCATCACAGCACGACTCAGATCATAACCTTCATATCCATTATCTCATCCTCTTTCACTTACTCGGGACCCATCTTCTCCTTCTTTTCAGACATCTCTTGTGCTCACACTCTAGGTTTAGGGCCTTCCTAACATTTACCTTCTCAAAATTTCGTTCAGGTCTCTCAAATTCAGGCTTTTTTGGCAATTTGGGCATCTCAATGAGAGTGTCCGAAGAGGTACATTCTTCTCCACCCCACACTCATCAACTTCCATAGCTGTGATCATGCATACATCCTTATAGTGTGAGGGTGTGTTGAGTGCTGTGTACACTCTAAAGACCACTTCTTCATCATTCAGTCTTATCTTGAGTGTGCCCTCTCTGACATCAATCAATGCTCCACCAGTAGACAAGAATGGATGTCCTAATATGATTGGTACCCTTTCATCTGCATCATAATCAAGAACAATAAAGTCAGCAGGAATAATGAACTTACCAACCTTGATTAGAACATACTCAATGATTCCTTCGAGGACCACTCTGGTTCTATCCGCCATCTGTAGCACAACTGAGGAAGGCCTTGGCTTTCTCAACCCAAGAGTCTTAAATAATGTAATGGGCATCAGTTTTGTGCTCGCCCCCAAGTCACCCAAGGCTTGAACAATATCACTTTCACCAATTTGTATAGGGAGGGTGAAACTCCCAGGGTCCTTGAGCTTTTTGGGCATCTTTCTTATGACCAAAGAACTGCACTCTTCAATAAGTGCCACAGTCTCAATATACGCCAACCTTCTCTTGTTTGCCACTACATCCTTCAAGTATTTTGCATACTTAGGCATTCCATACAAAACATCTAACAAAGGAAGGTTAATGTGAAGTTCTCTGAACATGTCAAAGAACTTCTTAAAACATGCATCTTCTTTTGCTTTTTTCATCCTTTGAGGGAAGGGTGGTGGTGGTCTGTTGTGAGGTTGATCAATTGTCTTCTTATTAGGGTACTCAGACTTTCCCTTTTTGTCAGCTTCTTTGAGTTCAACATGATTTTTTGTCTGGTTGGACGTGATCAACCCTTCTTGCACCTCATAATTTTTCTTTGGAGGTGCGTCAACCAAATTCTTGCCACTTTTCAAGGTGATTAACATTACTTGCTTTGGCTTTTCTTTATAACTAGGCAAACCCCTTGAGGTCTTGTATTCTGAGCCTGAGCTAGCTGTCCCATTTGAACTTCTAATGTCTTCGTGGCTTATTGATGATTTTTTATGTCAGCCACCATCTTTGCTTGCTACGCATCAATGTGTTCCGGATTAGCCATGATCTTCTTCAACATGTCCTTAATATTGCTGGCCTGAGTGCTATTCTATGCAACTTGCTGCGGTTGAGCCTGATTACTTCCCCAAGAGTAGTTGAGCTGACCCTGCAAATTTTGGTTGTAGGCATTACCATGGTTTAGATTTCCTTTCTGTGTATTACCTACAAAGTTTACCGACTCCAGATTTGCTCCACATAAGTTTGCCGAATGACCACTCAAATCGCAAGTTTTGCACCATGTCTGAACCTGCTGCACTGCATTAACCTGCTCTTGAGGTTGAGTCGCACTCAACTTATTGAACTGAGCCATTATTTGGGTCTAAAAACTGGTCAACTACGCCGCTAATGTTGTGACACTATCTAACTCAATCATACCTGCAGACTTCTTTACTATATTTCTGTACATGTCACCATTCCACTCTGTATTACCTTATGCGATACGGTTGAGGAGTGTATATAGCTCATCATAGGTTTTCTCCAAAGCTTGACCACCTGCCGTTGAAGCTAGCAAAATCTTCGTATTATTGTCAAGACTTTCTACAATAATATGAGCTAATACCTCATTCGTCTATTGGTGATGTGGGCAATCCCTAAGAAGCGACTGGAATCTCTCCCATGCATGATGGAGATTCTCGTCTGGTTTCTGCTTGAAGCTTAGAATCTCACTCCTCAACTTTGCAGTTTTGTCTGAGGGAAAGAATCGGATGAGGAACTTCTTTGCTAAATCGTCCTATGTTGTGATCAAATTTGAAGGTTCTGCCTTCAACCATTTATTTGCTTCTCACAACAATGAGAATGGGAAAAGCGTGAGCCTCACGTAGTTTATGGAGACTCTTACGAGAATTAATGTGTCACTGATATCAAAATAATTCTGTAGATTAACCTGTGGATCCTCATGTGACAAGCCTGTAAACTGTCCGCTTGTGTGCAACAATTGCACCATATTCTGCTTCAGTTCAAATCTACCTCCTGCATTTGGCTTTTGAATGTAGGAGGTCACATTGGTTGCGAGTGGGATTTCCACTTCGCACACTGTCCTACGAGCTGGTGGTGGTTTCTCTGCCATAACTGCAGGAATAGTCTCAGACGGTTGAACTTGCCGGTTTTGATCGAGAAGTGCTGCTTCTCTCAACGCTTGGTACAAGTGTTGCTCAGATTCAGGAAGTGGGTCAACCAGTTCCTTGTCCTTTTCCAGCTTGCTCAATATTAGAACCTGTACCTGGAAGCTCAGTAGCTAAGATCAAGTTGTTAGCACTTATAAAACAAAATAGTAAAAACAAAAAAAATGGTTGCTAATTTTTCAAGTCCCCGACAACGATGCCAAAAACTTGTTCACTCCCTAGAGCACACGCAAGTGTACATGGTCGTGCAAGTAATAAAGTGGCTCTTACAAGCCGAATATCGATCCCACGGTGACTTGGTGTTTAGCAAACGATCCAATCTTAATTAATACTATTGAAGTTGAACAAATGCGATTCGTAACCAAGAGTTGAACTTTATTTTCTAACTACAGACTAGAATTAACAATGATATGAAATTCGGATTGTGAACAATATATGGAGAGATCCAGGGTTGAGGCAATTACTTCACATTTATGCATAACTATGGTTTCTAGCCGGTATTGGTGTTTATTGTGATTGTTGATCTTCGGGGTTGATATTATAACCCGAGAATGGTCATTCTCTAAGTCATCTACCCAAAATAATCTCACAACTACATCATTGAGAGGGTATGTGAGTCTTTACTTCGGATGCATTCAACTAACTTCTCGTTTTATTAACCAAGTGGGGTGATTAGGTATATCTCTATCCTAATCGCGAATCATTCTTTAAAATTGCTAACTAACAACACAAGATATGATCCACACCTCCCACATTCTTCATTCCGTCTCTTAACTCCTATGGTCAATTTGTTTTGAGACTTATATGTATCCTAAAGTTCATGACGCTTTAGAATTGTTAAAACAAGAACGTAAGAACAACTACAAGATATGATAAACAATTAAGCAAACTATTAAACCATAATCAAGCAATCATGTTGCAGCCTCAACCCTAGAAATAGGGTGTTTATCCACTCATAGTCATACAAAATATCTCCATATATGAGTTCATAAAGTAAAACTACCAGAAAGAAAAGTTAAAGAACAAAGAACCCTAGTTTGAGCTCCTTGATGTCTTGTATGCTCTCCAATTCGTGTGTTTCTCCAAAGATGTGTGTAAATGTTGCTAAGTAATACTTATATAGTGTTTTAGCTCGTCCATAGTCTGTCCCATAAGAATCATATGCATCTAAAACTTTGCCCCCAACTTAAACCAAGTTAAAACCCAATTTTTGACATTTTAGGGAGGGGTCACGTAGCTTGGCTGGCCGCAGGGCCAAACCAGTAGACCTACGCAATGGGGTGTGCTAGGCTCACCCTCAACCTAAGCCTTGGGGGTCGCAAGGCCGACCCTCTACCTCAGCCTTGAGGGTGCGACCCATAGCCTCCTCCAAACGTTAAGGTTCGTCTGCTTTTTGCTCTCTTCTCCTCATACACTCGTTCCTTGATTTCCCACTTCTTATGTTATAGGCTTCATTTAGCTTCAATAGATCCTACAATGGTCTCCTACAACAATTTATAACACACATTAGTCCATACAACACAATAGAGCTTATCAAAGTACACTAGAATACGTATAGATCAAGCTAGCAAGGCTAGTTTTTTCGTCTAAACTTTATTTGATCATTTTGACTCTTGACTTGTTACAAATGAACCTTAAACACTTTAAGCATGTACTTTATCAACAAAATACACACATACACAATATATACCTCCATAACACATTAAGTTATCCTCAAAACTAAGCTAAACGCGCATAGATAATGACACTTAGGTGTTTAAATACGCCTAAGATCACCTACAAAAATAGAGAATTAATAACCATACAATATTTATAGTAAATTAAGCAATAAGGGTGTCAGAATGACCCCATACTTAATGTACTAGCATGGGTACTCAAACTTCCCTGAATCATGATTAACATTAATCCATACTTACTCTCAATAATTATTCCATACATCCCTCTAATATTAAAGCACCACTCCACACTTAAACTTTTCTGGACCTTTAAAGTTCAGCAAATGACTAACGTAGCCTTAAGACGGTCATCAACTATCTATCATAGAGAACGTAATTTATAAGATTAGAATTCAAGGCATTTATCAAACAAGTGGTGTTCACAAGGTTCTAATCAACCTTTCATGTTCATGGAGTCTACTAGTTTACTCAATTTTTCTCACTTCATCAAATTCTACACATCTAATTTCAACAACAACTTATATGGGTTAAAGTCTATCACAATAATCACACCCTAATTCATAACAAACATAATGGTATAAAAATATACCAAAAAGGGCAATTTTTCAAGATTTCATCAAATCCAACAATTCAATATCAAGAAATAGCTATAGAAATTTGAAATAAACTTATTGTGTATTCTCAATATCATCACTATAACTATTTATATCTATCTAATCAACCAAAATAACCCACATTGTACTATGTCCAAACAATGCCATGATCTGGAAAGATTGAAACTGGTAAACAAATATCATGAAAATAAATTCAAAATAAGCATAATGGGCAAGTTAGGGAAGGGATTTAGCATGGAATAGTGAAGAAATAATAAACAAAACTTATCACTTGGACCTTTATTTAAACCTTGAGGAACAGCGCCCTCACCTGATCCTAAGCCAGAGGCCCCCGAAGGAACAATCATGTTAGACGATTCAGAAAATATAAAATTGTCAATAAGATCCTCAAAAATATACTCAGCTAAGGGACACCTAATAGTATAAAAGGAATCAATGAGCTTTATTAGGATCTCTTATAGATCCACACATGTAGATCTTTTGGTTGATATGTCAGAGGGTCCTCCCTTGAAGAATTTCTTAAAGGTTAAGTTACTACCTGCTTCAATGCAAGTCTTATTAGACTATTCTTGGACTTGATTAATTACCTTTTACTATTCAAACTGACTCATTTTGGACTATAATTCGTCTGAGCTTAGTCTTATGTTCTAAGATGATCAGAGGCAAAGAGTTTTAATGAAGGACGGAATAAAATTGGATATGATCAGAGGCAAAGAGTTTTAATGAAGAACGAAATAAAATTGGATGGAGAGAGAGAAAAAAAGAAGGGGGATTTTAGGGTGGGTTTAAAAATGAAATTTGGATATGGCCCAAAAAGGTCCCTTTAACTTTAGTGCAACAAGGCTTCTCGCCTGGCAAAAAGCCTAGTGGGCTTGGACCTACTGTGCTGAGGTGACATAGACCTACTCTGGGAACTATTTTTAATCCTTGGCTCTATTTTTTGCTATATTTTTTAATCATGTACATGTACATAGTCACTTTAAAACTATTAGTAGTGGGTTGCCTCATACTCAACACCTTAGTTAAGGTCGTGGTATAGCTCTCCACAACAAGCACACTCTCTTTATCATTTATTGTTTCTTAGAACCCTTTTTGTTTACTTTATGAATTTGGAGTTCCATTCATGACCGTGTCTAGCCACATCATTCACTAATTTGGTGACTTCTTCAAATGCCATCTCATTCAAGTTCTCACGTACTATAGTGTTGGCTATGGATATATTCACTAGAACAAAGGTTCAATAGAATTTATCAAGTATAACATTCTCATAAAGCCTATGGTCTGGTGGTCTTAGTAATTCTCTAAATCTTTCCCATGCCTCCAATACAAGTTCTCCTTCAAACTTTCTAAAGTAGAGAATCTTGTCCACGACATGTATCCTTCCTGATACTAAGATCTACTCATGTATGAAAGTATATACCAGCTTAGGCCAAGTGTCTACGTCCATTGCTGGTACATTTTGGTACCAAGTTTTAGCTTCACCTATGAGAGAGTGTATGAACATTTGTAGCTTTAATTCTTCATTAAAAATCAATGCACTCCTATACTTCAAACACACACTCATAAAATTCCTCAAATGTTTAAGAGGATTTCTATCCCAAGGGTTACAAAATAGCCCTTCGCTCATGAAGTCTCTCTTAATTTGGCCTTGTAGTGATAGTAATGGAACCTCAGGATGATTATTTACCACTTTTATTGTTGCAACTTCTGCATAGAACACTGGTATCTTTGAAGCTTTATACACATCAAACACCTCAAACTTACCATATGCTCACATTGTCAGCTAGACAGATACAACATCAATTAATGTACATGTAGCTAAGAATTGACATCTCAAATTAAATAAGACATCTGGAATCTGGTTCAAAATGAAGGACTACAAAGTCCACTGGGAATACAAAGATCCTACTTGCACTAACACATCCTCCAAAATGCCTTTTATTTTAGCCAATGACTTGTTTGCCAGTTGTAACACAAAAGTAGTGGGTTAAGGACTTCCCAAACCCATCTTTTTATAGTGACAAGAGCATCGATTGATGTTGGCCCCTAAGTCAGACAATGCTTTTTCCATTACCTATTTCCTAATGGAAATTTTTATGGAGAAACTTCCAGGATCTATCAGCTTTGTTTGCAATCTATTTTGGATCTGAGTAGAGCATTTCTCTATCATAGATACTGTAGCATGTTTTGTCATCCTTCTATTATGAGATACTATATCCTTCATATACTTTGAGTATTAAGGAATGCCCTACAAAATGTCAACAAAAGGTACATTAATAGTTACATGCTTCAAGAGATGAAGAAACTTTTTGAATGCAACACCCTCTCTTGCTTTGATATGCTTCTGTGGAAATGGAGGAGAATGTCAAGCAGCTATTGATGTATGGTGCTTCACTACTCTTTGAATGACACCTCAGTACTCTCTTTCTTGAACAGATTCATCAACCAATCTTTCTAGTTCTTTTTGACCCAAATATTTACCACTTTATGTAGTCACAACATTAAGCTATGTTGGATTTGGGTCCAAATCGCTAGGAAAATCTCCTTGGGGTCTTCTTTTCTGAGCACCAATAATTTGACCCATTTGTCTCTCAAGAATTGTGATTTCCGAGTCTTGATTTTTCATTGCGGCTGACTTCTTTTGTTGCTCATCCAAAAGTTTTTCAATGAACTCTTTGATTTCATCTAGATGAACCTACACTGAATTACCTTGGTTTTGCATATAACCTTGTTGTTGGCCCTGTGGTCTATGTTGTTTATGATTCTGATTACCACCCTATTAGAAGTTAGGGTGGTTCCTCCAATTAGAGTTATATGAATTCCCAAAGTTTTTATTCTGTGTGCCTCTACCTGTGTTACCCATAAAATAAATAGAGGTTGGATTAGCACTACACATATCAACTATATGGTCAGCTCCACAAACCTCGCAGAAAAACTGAGCTTGATGCACTTGATGAAATTGACTTTGCATCTAAGTCTGACATATTAAGAATTTGTTCAGCTGGTTGAAATTGTTGTTCAGTGATGAGATTTATGGTAGTTATCTCATCCACTTCAAGCATTCTAGCTTCCTTTTTGACCACATATCTATTGGAATTACTGGTCTACTTAAGAATACTGGCTGCCAACCTTCTTAAAAGTAGCACCAACTTGTGGTATGTGATGAATGCTCAAATCGTGCTCTGCATTTAGGAGGCCATGACGATCGTGTATCAAAACCAAATTTATAAACCCAATGGATGTCAGGGTCGTACCCAAGGGACTTGACTTAGCCAACTAGAGATTGTATGAGTTGATTTCAAGGAAAGAGTAATTTCTCAAACCAGAACAAGTAAAAATTAGGGGGAATTGGGAATGTTGTCACTACAAACACAATTCAATTTAAAGCAATAAAACTAAAGATGGGTGTACCAAGTGATTTAGAAGACTAGGGATGCATATCTGATGGGGCATTAGCTATAATTTGGGGTAATCATTAATTCACTTCTACTTTCACCTATTGACATGAATAGCGTTGGTCATAGGTGTGGAATGCTATCTCTCGATCAACATTCCACATTTTTGATGATTTCGGTTATAATATCATCGGTGTGATAAACAATCAACTAACTTTAGCTTGGGGAGGTCATCCTATTCCTAGCTCGGACCCTTAAATGGGAGATTCCAACGATTAGAGCTATTCCTAGCCTCCAATCTTGATGGATTCCAAAGTACCCACTAGCAATTTCACATCCACAACTATGAAATTCTCTCCCAAGCAATCATATATCTAAGTAATGTAAATTAATGTTTGCAACCACAAATTTTAGGATTAAAACATGGTGAAATTACTAGACCCATGTCAAATAAGCAATTATAAAGGTGAATTAACAACACCCACACCCATTAGCTAAGCACCTATCATCAATACACCCCTAGACAAGAGAATTTAGCTACTCATAGTTGGAGAAGAAGAGATACCATCTGGGTAAGTCAAATTCCCATCCATTATAGCTAAATCTCAAGCTCTAGAATCAAATTAGGCACACAAATTATCGACAAAGAGATTTGGATTGAAACTCTCTACTCAATGGAGGTGGAAATTGTTTACAAAGCAAGAACTATCTATAAAACTCAGGTCTGAAGTATTGTATATATAAATTGGGCCTAAAATGGCTTTTTATATATTCCCAAGTCATCACATAAATTTAGGACAAGTTTTCCCTTTCAATAGGTGTGCGGTGCGATGTGCGGTTCGCACGTCGCAATGTGCGCATCGCACACCTACTTCAACTTGACGAGCGACTTCAGTTGAAATTGTGGGCTTCGTGCGAAGGTGGTGCATTTTGTACCACGGGATGTGCGCATCGCACAATGACCACACTCCTTTGCAGAATCTTCAGTAACTTTGGCAGCTTCAAGCGGAGGAGGTGCGAACCGCACCTTGGCTTGTGCGTATCGCACAACCACCGCATCTCATGGCAGATTCTTCAGCTTTTCTCAACTCTTCACACTTAGCTCCTTTTTGGCTCTTTTTGGGTCCATATCCTTGTTCTTTATCTTCTATCAAAAATACCTGCATAGAAATCAATAAATGCCATAAGAACCTCTAAATCAATTCAAAACATAGCAATAATTCATGGATATAGGCTCAATAAGTTGGTAGATTGCCGACTTATCAAACCCCCAAACTTGAACTATTGCTTATCCTCAAGCAAGATACTCACAAAGCAAGGAATGAATTATGCTAAGGCTACATCAAGGCACAAAAGACTACTCTACACTAAAAATTTAAGAAAACTAAACAAACAAAAGACTCAAACAAAGGACTCAACTACTATGCTCATCTCAATTTGGACCACCACAAACTCAAGGCAATTGGTCATTTCAAAACCCTTTTCAAAAGGACATCATTTATCATTTAAAATCAAGGGAATTTTCCATTCAAAACAAGACATTTAAGCTTCTCAAGTTATTGGCATGGACCGTCAAGGTTTGCCTCGAGATTTTCCACACAACTTGTCTCATTCATTCCCCTCAATTGAAATAGAGACTCTATGCTTCAATTCGAGTGCATGATGCCACTCACCACAAAAGAGAATCCCACTCACTGGTATTATAAGAGAACCAAAAAGACTCTCACTCTCTCAAGGAAGTTCAAGTGTATACGCGTCGAACCATAGGCTTGCCCTTCTTGTAAATTGCCACTAATATAGGGTAACCAATCTTGTAATCACGAAGGACTTACGGGTTATGATGTTGGCTAGGGCTAAGGTGAGGATATCATTTGGTTCAAGTGACTACACCTCCCTAATGCTCTTTGTTCTCATTTTGAACACCTCTCACATTTTTCCATTTCAACTTCAACTTATTCCTCCCTCGCACAACCCAAGATTTCTCCTTTTTAACTCATGATCATTCACACCTTATATCACCTTCACTTGGTAGCACCAATTTTTGCTTTTCAATTTGCTCATTGGATTGATATTTTGGAGCAATTTTCAATTTGAAATTAAGGTGCTACCTTGCACTTGAAGTTCACTTCCTTTCTTCTCCTAATTTAATCATATGCAATTGTCTTTTGTTCCCCCCTAAACTTAGTCATTTAGCCTACATTTCATTTTCAAGAAATTATGGAGGATGGGTGTCAAGATAGAGGTTCCAAAAAGGTCAAGGTGTTGACAAAGTGCCAAAGAACGGTCACAAGCTCAAAGGGGTTCACTAGGATTTGATGTCATTGGGAAGTCATTTGGGTGAAGTGGCTTATCAAAATGGCCTAACTATATTTAAACCATCACCTACCTTAATCCAAGCCTGAAATGCTCTACTGAACCTGAGCTTTCCCGTTTCTCACAACATTGTCATGATTGTCGTCTAAAAAGAGGAATATAAACACATAATCAACCACATGACCTATAATAACAAGGATTATAACCTAATCCCGAAACCCAAGTCTAATTTCATGATCATCCCACCTATTCTACGGCTTTTCCACCATAATTTTGCCTTAAAACTACCAATTTCATGGTTATGTTAGTCAATTATGGTCATGCAAGAGTAAATAATCAACCTTTAACTATAATCTAAGGGTTTTACACTCAATTTACCCCTTTGACCAAGAATTTATAGTTAGATCAAGTTAAAACCTCTCAAGGACCCGTAAACTAGTGATTTCAAGGTCAAGGAATAAAAAAACTAATTAATAGGGATAAATAACTTACCTTTGCGAAGAAATCTAGTGGAAAACAGGTGAAAATCACCCCAAATCGCCTAAGCCCTCCCCAAAATATATCTTAGAAATAATGAATATTTTTGAGAAAGTTCCTACATTAACATTAATTTACCCCACTGTAGCGGCCAAATCTCGCTATGGCAACATCACTATAGCAGAATCCGCCCCCTATAGAGGGATTAACTGACTTTGACTTCCACTATAGCAGGAATTATTCCGCCATTGTGCCAGCCCTGTAGCAGCTTGCCACCCGCTATAGCGGGTGTGGTGAGGCATAAACTTTGAATTTCTCCTAGTTTTTACTTTTTCACAATGCAACCTCAAACCATGACATCTCAGACTAAACTTTTCACGTCAAGTTCGATATCAGGAGTTCTACTTACTCGAATTCACTTCCAAAAAGTTCTACGGATTCTTTATCATCTTAGCTAACAAGAAATTAAGCTAAAATTTATTACTTTTACCCAATCCATTCTCGAATTTCTCTAGACCATACCCCACTTAAATTTCATCCAAGACTATCCTAGCCTGAAATTTTTAACTTCTACTTTCGAAAAAATTCCAACCCAAATTTTTGTGTGATTGACTCACCCGCAACTATGGAAAGGGTGGTCATTAGAGGAAAACTAAGTACATTTTCATCCTTGTCATTAATCCATTCGCATATGAACCTTACTCCCCTTAACCCACATTCTATTCCTAGATTAATTTTCTTGAGTTCCACTAGGAATTATCAATTTATCTTATAGGTCGTGAATCCATAAAATAGTAAGCATAAGATCAACAGAATAAGACACGTATGGTAGAATCATCAATAATAATTAATAAATAAGTTAATATGTTCATACAATGGACATAACCTTTGAGTGAGGTCTTTTAGCCACTAAAGATCCTATTACACAAGATAAACTTCATAAACAACGAAGAAGAAAGTCTATATTAAGAATTTAAGAAGTAACCCTAGAATAATGTTGTTTTTGTCTTTTCTATGATCTTCTACTGCGTTTCTCTCTTCAATATGGTCATCCTTCTCTAAAAAATGCTTAAGTATGGTATTTATAGAGTTTGAAAACATCTTTGAGGTCCCACCAAGCCAAACTTGGAAAAGCTTAAAATTGGGAAAGTTTATCCCACCTCGCGGTGCAAGGCATGCAGCTTTGACTTGACCCTCGCATCATGAGGACCATTCGTTCTTCTTACCTTTGCTTTATGCATGGGCTAAACTTTATAGGGGATCTTTTCTTGACACCATTTTGCTTTCCACTTTGTTTTACGAGTTTAGTCCACTGTTTGCTCCATATGTAGTTAATTTCAAGGTCTTTTCACTTACAATGCATAAAACACCTTCCATAATTAAGTATAAACAAGGAGTATAAACAAGGAGTATAAAGGGAATACTCAAAACAAGGCACAAATGTGGGTGAAATACAACTATAAAGATTGTAATTCATCCAACATCATTAGGCTAGACCAATAACGCACGATAAGGAATAAAAGAATAGAATTTTCTAAATATCTTGTTGCCTCTTAGAGATAAGTAACAGACGTCTCCATAACAATCCTCAAGAATCTAATAAACTTGGTCTGTACTTGTAAAATTTGATATGCCCAAATTACACCTCCTTTTTGAAGCGTAAGCGGTCGCTGTTCAAATATAGAACCCAATGAAGATTGGGGTCGATCCCACAAGGAATATGGTAGGACTATAGGTGATTAGTGTTTACTTATGATGTTAGCCATTTATTTCCCTCGAGAGGGGTTTTTTAAGTAACAAATATTAAACGTAACTTAGATTTGTAACAAGTAACAAGTAATAGTTTCAAAGGTTGTTATCAATGAAAGAAGCGACTGGGGTAGTGTTCCCCATGAGATCATAACATAGTAAGCCATTGTACTTAGTAAACTAGCTTGGTGTTTAGCATGTAGAATTGGTAAGTTAGGTTCACCTAAATAGTTGGTCCCTCAGATAGATGAATTTCACCACACACCTTGGTCCGGCCGTGGGTGTATGATTTATGTCCCTTACCTTGGATCCCATATTAGATATTCCCGGACAAGGTCAAGCTATTAGATGAGGGTTGGTATCCTCAAATCTCCGTGTTTAAACAACCCTTTTCCCATTCGTTACCCCCTTGGTTCGGTAATTAAAGATAAGGCGAGTTCTAACATTGTACATCGTTAAAAAGCAATCAATGCGAAGGGAAGAACAATACATGCATAAGTACCGCTCTAGAATTACCAAGTACTTTGCCTACTTTGTTAATCCTTCATGCTTCCCACAACCCTAGTTGTGGATTTAGCTTCTCATGTTCATAAGTGAATAATCAAAAGTTGTATAAACAATCATGAGCATACACTTACAAGAAGAAGTAAAGAAATACGGAATCTTGAAGAAATCTCAAGAACACTTCAATAAAATCAAGAGCAAACTTTAATTCTCAAGAACTTATGTTATGATGTCTCTAAAATACAAACAAAATTTAACAATATCAAACAATGTCGAGGACTCCGAAATAAAACCTAAGGGAAGTATTTAGAGACAAAAAAGACCAAATCCTAACTGTTCTAGGAAAGTTGGACGCGACACTTTCAATGGGATGCCCCATGGGCTATCGTGGATGTGACAGGCATCGTGGGTGCCCGTTAGGTTTCTTCATATTTGAGCTCTAGGTCTCTACCTTATTTTCACAAGCAATTATGACAGGACGTCATGGATGTGATTCCCATCATGGCCATCTCATCATCTCCTTATCTTGCTTCTCCATGCTCCACTGTCCAATTCCGGTGGGCTCTGTGATGTCCCATCGTGTCTCTCACAGGCATCGTGGCAGCTCATCAAGTCTAGCCTTAAAGTTTTAGCTCCACTGGTCCAGTCTGACAGGCTTTTTGATGTCCCATGTCTGGACTGACGCCGTCGTGAAAGCGCATGGGAAGTGATTTCTTGCCTTCAGTCTCTCTGGTGCATTTCGACGGCTTCTCCCATGGGCCGTGGAAGATTCGACGCCCGTGGGGCATGAGTTTTGCCTAGAAATCTGCAACTTTTTGGCAATCTTTATCTTCTGAACACTTCCCCTGTACATGTATCAAACGACATCAAATCTAACAAAACATACTTAAGAACTCCCAAAATCCTTCATTTTAAGCGTTGAAAGTGTCGTGAAATCCTGGCATATCAACACCCCCAACTTAGAATGTTTGCTTGTCCTCAAACAACAAACAAAAACAAAAACTAACATGACGCTTCAGTAAAAGAAACTAGAAACTAAAGAAGCAGCATGATTCATTTATCCTTTTCACTTCACAAAATAAGTACCCACTCCTTAACAACTCAAAAAAAGTGCATTTAGTCAAGTTATCAGAACAACAAAAGACGTATCCATGAGTGACAACATGATATTCATGAGCAAGTTAACATACACATCAGACATTCAAACCAAATAATCAGCCATTGCAGTCTACTCTAGTTCCCTTACAACAAAGAAGTTTCCATCACACAAAATTGCAATTTAGCAAACACAGATTGGGAACACGCTCACTCTCACAAAGAAGTTCAAGTTGTACATGCGCAATACCATAGGCTTGCCCTTATTTTCTCTGCCTTGGCTTTTAACCAGGTCGGTTAGGATCACTGTTGGCTTGGGGACGGGAATGGTATATTTGGATAAATAGTGACTATGCCCTCCTTGAGACTATGTTTACTCCTTTTTTTCTCCACCTTTTCAGACCTTATAGTTTTTCTCCTTTATTCCCCTTTCTTTTATCAAACTTCGGGTGTGGCTTTTATTGCATTCATGCACTTTTTTATTCATCATATTCTTTTTCTTTTCTTTTGTAGGACACAAACCACACCAGCTAGTCTTCTTTTTAATACTAACCCAATCTTTTCATACCCGACACCTCCTACTCGCCCCTACAGTAGCCACCCTCAACTTAGGCTTTTAGCCTGAGTTGAGGTGCACAATGTCCAAGGAGAGACAGGGCAAAAATAGCTATTTATAGGAAACAGGGAAGGTGAACAGGCTAACAACAAAAAAAGGTTCAACTTTTAGGCTCAAATTTAGGGATCAAAGGGATTGAACTTTATTTTGTAGGTCATTTGGATGAAGTAGACTAATTCAAAAATGACATATGATCATATCCTAACAAAACCATTCTACAACCACAACAAGACTAACCAGGCAAGTTCTAGATTGACAGTACAACAAGAACATATACTAAGCAGCTCACTTCACACATGGCACATAGTTTCAACTACAGATTAGCTAACTACATGTTCATGCTTTAGCTTAAGCTACTTATCTCAGTTATATACATGCTGTCATTTACAGATCCATAAAGGTCAGTTGTAACACCTTATTTCACAAAAAATTGGAGGGATCTTCATTTTCACAGAATTTCTTCAAAAATCAGAACATGACTGCATTTAGTTCCTAATTTACTTCTATAAACACACATCCTATCCTAAACATGCAGGTTCAATAGAAATTAAAAGTCCTTAGGGAAAGAACACATGCAAAAAAACCCCAAGGACGCAGATACCTTATAGGTACCCTCAAGGGTTGCCTCTCATGTAGTGCCTAATTTAACATCGCAGCACAACACGAGTGTTTTGGCTACTCAGACTTCGTCAAAACACTCTACAGAAAACTATATGACCACAGCTTCCCCTACTCCATCTAAAAATTTGTGCATTATCCCTAATGCACTACAAAAATAACAAACTAAGGGACACAAGGAATACTTGTGGCACCTAAGCGTGGTCAGCGGGTGTAGAAGTAGGATGGCCTGCTGGATTGGTGCCCATAGTCTTATCTCCAACAGATTCTTTGACCCAGTTGACTGACCCAGATGATGGTCTATACTACGCCCATCGGGCATACGACGACCAATCATGCATAACTTACCTGGGCATATGGAGCTTGACTCCCACGCCTGTCAGGGTTATGACGTCCCATCATGCAGGACGTGGGAACGAACCAGTGGCTCATTTTGCATTATACTTGGCTTCACGCCCAACTTCCACGCCCATCAGAGCCGCGATAGCCCATCATACAGGGCATGTAAATATGGCAGACACAATTTTTTTTCAACACTTAGAATATTTTCAGTTGGGATGCCCTAGTCCTACGGGCATGGCACCTGTGATGGACTATCATAGGGCCCGTGGGACCTTTTTTTCATGTAATTTTGCAATATCTCATCTAATCACTTCCTGCATATTCAACACACATTAGTTCATGGGTTGCCTCCTATGCAATGCCTGATTTAACGTCGCCACACGATACAGGTTACTTGACTGCTCATAGTTCATCAAGTTTCCTCATGGGTTGCCTCCCATGCAGCTCTTGATTTAACATCACGATATGACGCAAGTTGCTTGATTACTCAGAATTTATCAAGCTCCTTGAGTGGGATGAATTCATCAAAGTTCCAGGATTCAACTGCTTTAAGCTCCTCTACGGTACCCAAGTATGCTTTGATCCCCTGTCCATTAGCCTTAAACCTCTTGCCATCATGATTTTCAAGTTTGACGGCCCTGTGAGGAACACTTGTACCACTTTGAATTGTCTAATCCACTTGGACGTCAACTTGCCAGGAAACAAGCAAAGTATGGAATTGAAAAGAAGGACCAAGTCACCCGGCTGGAAATTTCTATTTTCTATCTTCTAATTATGATAAAACTTCATCTTCTCTTTATACAAAGACAAACTCTGATATGCATTCAGGAGGAACTCATCTAACTCATTTAGCTTCCCAAGCCGCTACAATGATTCTTCAGACCAATCTAAGTTTAATATCTTTAACAACTACATGGCCTTATTCTCTAGCTCAATAGAAAGATGGCATGCCTTTCCAAATACATGCTGATATGGTGACATACCTATTGGCATTTTGAATGCAGTCCGATATGCCCACAAAGCATCATCTAGTTTCCGCGACCAATCCTTTCTATTGGCATTGATAATCTTGGACATGATTGACTTTATTTCGCGGTTGGGGACTTCCACTTACCCACTAGTCTGGGGATGATAGGGGGTTGCAACATTATGCTTCAGTCCATATTTCTCTAGTAAAGCACAAAACAACTTGTTGTAGAAGTGAGAACCTCAGTCACTAATGATTCTCCTTGGAGTACCAAATATGGAGAAGATTTTATTTTTCAAGATTGTTGTGACAAACTTACCCTCATTGCTAAGAAGCGCAACTGCCTCCACCCACTTTGATACGTAGTCAACAACTACTAATATATACCAGTTTCTATTAGACATCATAAACGAACCCATGAAGTCAATACCCCAAACATTAAATAGCTCGATCACAAGGATAGGATTATGAGAAAGCTCATGCCTCCTTGATATACCTCTTTCCCTTTGACACCTGCTGCAAGCTTTAAAAAAATCATGGCATCTTTGTGAATACTTGGCCAATAGTAGCCGCATTGCAAGATCTTGTGTGCAGTCCGGATACTGCTATGATGTCCCCCAACATGGTATGAATGGCAAGCCTCAAGTATCTCTATCATCTCAGCTACTGGAACACATCAACGAATCATAGTGTAAGCACACACATGAAACAAGAATGGCTCCTCCCAAAAGTACTTCTTGACATCAGATATGAAAATTCTTCTTTGGTGAATAGACATATCAGGAGGCACCAAATCACTAGCCAAATAGTTGGCAAAATCTCCAAACCATGGAATCAAGTTTTGAGAGGCAGCCAACACTTTCTCGTACGGAAACCAATCATCAATCTCCTAGTCATCATTCAACTTTAGCATCACCTCTTCTTCTAATCTAGACAAGTGATCTGCTACCTAATTTTCTGTACCTTTTTGGTCCTTGACTTCAAAGTAAAACTCTTGTAGTAGCAAAACCCACCTAATCAATCTTGGTTTAGAATCTTTCTTTGCTATGAGGTATCGGAGAGGAGTATGGTTAGTGTGCACCACCACCTTGGTTCCAAGCAAATAGGATCTGAATTTCTCAAATACAAAGACCACAACAAGAAACTCTTGTTCTGTCACCATATAGTTCTTTTGAAAAGGATTAAGTGCTTTGCTGGCATAGTAGATAGAATGAAGAATCTTTTCACGTCTTTGGCCTGGGATTGCTTCTAGCTCCACTCCACTAGTATTGTATATAACCTCAAAAGGCTGAGACTAATAAGGAGAAATAATGATGGGAGAAGAGACCAACTTTTCCTTAAGGCATTCGAATGCCTTCAGACATGCATCATTAAACACAAATTTTACCTCCTTCTACAATAATTTACACAATGATTTACAATTTTTGAGAAATACTTGATAAACCTCCGATAGAAACCAGCATGCCCCAAAAAGCTCTGAATCCCCTTCACTGAAACTGGTGGAGGTAATTTTTCAATCACCTCAATCTTCATTTTATCAACCTCTGTACCCTTCTTGGAAATCTGATGACCAAACACAATACCCTCTTTCACCATGAAGTGACACTATTCCCAATTCAGCACTAGGTTACACTCTTCACATCTTTTTAGCACACAACTTAGATGATCCAAACAATATTCAAAAGAGTTATCCACTACCGAAAAATCATCCATAAATACCTCAATAGTATCCTCCTATGTTAGAGAAAATAGACATCATGAAGCACTGAAATATTGTTGGTGCATTGCATAAACTAGAATGCATTCTCTTGAAAGCAAATGTCCCACACGGACAGGTGAAAGTGGTCTTCTCTTGGTATTCAGGAGCAATTAAGATCTGATTCTATCCTGAATATCCATCAAGAAAATAATACCATCCTCTACCAGCAAAATGGTCTAACATCTGATCCATTAACGGAATAAAAAAATGGTCCTTTTCAATCCAAGCGTTCAGCTTCCTATAATCCATGCATATGCGGTTGCCTGTGACTCACCTTATTGGAGTGAACTAATTCTTCACATTTGGGGCTATATTAATCCCACCCTTCACCGGCACACACTGAACCGAGCTCACCCACTTGCTATCAGCAATAGGGTAAACTACACCTGCATCCATCCACTTTATAACCTCCTTCTTGACAACCTCTTGCATAGGCTGATTTAACCTACATTGGTGCTTAATACTCGAAACGTAATCTGGGGCTAGCTGAATCATTTGAGTGTAAATTCAAGGTGGAATCCCAATGATGTCAGCAATGGACCAGCCAATGGCCCTTTTAAACTTTCTTAACACAGAAACTAGAGCTTCAACTTACCCTTCACCTAAGTCAGCAGCAATAATAACTGGCAAGGTCTTATTAGCTTCTAAGAACACATATCTAAGATGAGAAAGAAGCGCTTTGAGGTCCAAGACTAGAGGCTCCTCAATAGATGGTCTGGCAAGAAATGTCTATCTATTTTTCATGTCCAAATCAAGCTTCTTTGGAGCATAGCTATAGGACCCCATACCTATAAGTGCTTCAACCATCTCATCATACTCCTTAATATCGTCTCCATCAAAATTCATAATCACAGCTGCAAGTGCTTCAATACCAAGTCTCTCCTTAACATGCATAATTAGCTGATCCTCATCAACCACATCAATAACTTAAACCACATGCATGTCATCATGATGCTTCATCAACTGGAAGACATTAAAAGTAACTACCTCATCATTCAAGCTGAACTTTATCTGTCAAGTCTCTAAGTCAACCAACTCATATTCAGTGGCAAGTAATGGTCATCCTGGGATGATGGGAACCTTAAAGTCAACCTCGCATTCAAGAATCACAAAGTCCACAGGGAAGATAAAAGTATCAACCTTCACAAGTACATCATAGAGGATTCCTACAAACCTTTTCATTGTGCGATCTGCCATAAGAAGGCCCATTATAGTCGGTTTGGGGGCTCTAAATCCCAACTGATTAAACACTACCAGTCGCATCAGTTTGATACTAGCACCAAGATCACACAAATCTTTAGCAAAGTAGAAAGCTCTAATGGTGCAAGGAATAGTGAAAGCTCCAGGATCTTCTTTTTTCTGCACCAAAGAACAAGAGGCTAATGCACTACAATGGTGCTAAATATCAACTGGCTCAAAGCTCACCATTCTCTTCCTAGTCACCAGATCCTTCATGAATTTAGCATATCCAGGCATCTTCTCCAATGCTTCAACTAAAGAAATATTGATTGAATGTTTCTTGAGCATGAAGATGAACTTGGGAAATTTGCCATCCTCAACATTTTTATTCAATCTCTGTGGGTAAGGGGGAGGAGGCAATGACATGGGATTTAAGATTAGTGCAACCTCTTTGTTCTTCACTTTTCAATCAGAAGGATTCCTTTTACTTGTACCTTCATCACTATCCTTTTTCTTAGACTCGACCGCAATCTCAGTATCATTCTTTTCAAACTCGGCCAGCTCATCAACAACTATAGGCATAGAAGGGTCAACAATATATTTTCCACTTTGAGTAGCCACAACCATAACCTGTCGATCATACTTTGGATTTTGAATAGTGTCACTTGGGAGAGTACTCTTTTGACGTGGGTTTATGGTAGTAGACATCTGGTGCATCTGAGTCTTAAGCTGCTTTATGGCAACAAAATGATCCTCTACTTTCTGAGTCATACCTGAAAGGTCAGCTCTTATCTCCTTCATTCTTTCATTCATAGAATCAACCTTTTGAAATACTTTGTTGAGTAGCTCCCTCATAGATGGTTTTTCAGGTTTATCGTCATGATTTCTAGGAGGGACATACATACCGCTTCTATCATTCTTGTAACCATCCTTTTTATGCCAGTCGCCATCCCTATATCTAGCTCTGCTCTTATCCCTGTAGCTGGACTAATTGTAGTTGTCATCTCGATCTCTGTACTGACCTTGATATCCTTAGCCAGAGGCCCGAAAACCCATTTTTTGATCATTCAAATAATTAACCTCCTCATCAGATGAGTAATCATATTGCCTTGGTGCTTTCCCTTACGAACCGATGGCTTTCACCTTTTCTACTTCCCCGTCTAGGATTTTATTTGCAAGTAACCCAATGCTTGTCTTCAATTCAGCAACTTCCTATCTGATATCTTGCAAATCTTGAAGTTCAATGGACTTACCAACCATATATGTACCTGTTGGGCTCTCAGACTCCATAGTATGTCATGCTCTATTGGTCTTGGTAACCCTGTCAAGTATCTCAGAAGCTTCAATATACGAATTCTACATGAATGCTCCTCCCATTACAATGTCAGCTTCTGCTTTTTTGTTGGCATTTAATGCTTTGTAGAAGATCTCCATCAGATGACATGAAGGGATTCCTTGTTTCAGAACTTTTTTCAGTTGATTATTGAACCTCAACCATGTCTTATATAATGCCTCCGTAGGTAGCTGCTTAAAATTGTAGACTTCTTGCTTCAGCTGCAACATCCTTGATAGAGGAAAGAAATGCTCCAGAAACTGAGTCTTCAACTCGTGCCATGTGTATATGGAATTATCAGGCAATTTAGTAAGCCACACAGTCACCTCTCCAGTTAGTGAATGGAAATAGTCTCAGTCGAATAGCATGTTGCGTCGCTCCTAGTCGATTATAAGCTTTGTAAATCCCCACAAAATTTCTCACATGTAGATTTGCATCTTCAGTAGGCTTTCCAACATATAGTCCCTTCAGGTTCAGCAAGTAGGTCATGGTGCTGGTAATATCAAACTTCATTCCTTCTAGTAGTGGTGGCAATACTATAGGTCCAGTAATGCCCAAATCCTCTATATCATTATCATCATCATGGTAGCGAGGGGCATTCCTTGGCTACTGTATTTGACGGCCTCTATTCTGTGGATAATTCTGTCTAGCTGCTGCCTCATCTCTCGCAGCTTGTGCATCGAATGTGACTTAACGGGCAGCTTGTTGTCATGCTTGCCTTGCTTGCTCAGCTGCTGCATTTCGAGCTGCAAGGTCTGCTACAATTTGATCTTTTTTTTTTAATTGAATTTGGGCTTTTATTAATAATAAAAATAATGCTACAATTTAAGCATCATCATCAGCAATGGAATCTTCACCTACCTTTTTCCTTTGCTCTTCTTCGGCCAATAACTGAGCTATGACATGTTCCGGTGTCTCATACTCTCCTTGTTTAGCCATGTTTCTTAGAGTTCTAGGGAGTTTAGGATCGTATGGGATCAAGGGATTTACTTGACTCCTTGTACTGGGCATGAACAAGTGTGCAACCTGTGTAACAAAACAAAAACAATAGAAAAAGTAAAATCAGGAAATAAGGACTAATAGTGAAATAAACACAATCTCTCTTAATCCTAAACCGTATTCCCCAGCAACAGTGCCAAAATTTGATGCGCCCAAATTACACCTCCTTTTAGAAGCGTAAGCGGTCGCTGTTCAAATATAAACTCAACGAAGGTAGGGGTCGATCCCATAGGGAATATGGTAGCACTATGGTTGATTAGTGTTTACTTATGTTGTTAGCCATTTATTTCCCTCAAGAGGGGGGATTTAAGTAACAAATATTAAACGTAACTTAGATTCGTAACAAATAACAAGTAAGAGTTTCAAAGGTTGTTATCAATAAGAGAAGCGACTAGGGTAGTGTTCCCCATGAGATCATAACTTAGTAAGGCATTGTACTTGGTAAACTATCTTGGTGTTTAGAATGCAGAATTGGTAAGTTAGGTTCACCTAAATAGTTGGTCCCTCAGATAAATGAATTTCACACATGCCTTGGTTCGGCTATGGGTGTATGATTTATGTCCCTTACCCTGGATCCTAGATTAGCTATTCCCGGATAAGGTCAAGCTATTAGATGAGGGTTGGTAGCCTCAAATCTCCATTGTTGAACAACCCTTTTCCCATATGTTACCCTCTTGGTCTGGCTAGTAAAGATAAGGCGAGTTCTATCATTGTACACAGTTAAGAAGCAATCAATGCGAAGGGAAGAACAATACATGCATAAATATTGTGGGTGCGATGCCCATCCTAGCCATCTCATCAGCTCCTTAGCTTGGTTCTCCAAGCTCCACTGTATAATTCTGATAGGCTTTGCGATGTCCCATCGTGTCTCTCACGGGCATCGTGGCAGCTCGTCAAGTCTAGCCTCCAAGTTTCAGCTCCACTGGTCCAGTCCGATGGGCTTTGTGACGTCCCATGGCTGGACCGACACCCTCATGGCAGGGCGTGGTAAGTGATTTCTTTCCTTCAGTCTCTCTGGTTCATTTCGATGGCTTCTCCCATGGGACATGGCAGATCCCACGCCCATGGGGCAAGCATTTTGCCCAAAAATCTGCAACTTTTTGGCAATCTTTACCTTTTCAATACGCAAACAACATAAAATCTAAAAAAAGATACTTAAGAACTCCCAAAATCCTTTATTTTAAGCGTCGAAAGTCCCGTGAATTCTCGGCACATCAGAGACCAGTGATCCTAGTGTTGTCTAATACCAATTTATCACAACGCAAAAATTGAGAACATGATGGTACCTATCTCCATCCCACTGATAAGTTAGCCAACCCAAATTCTTAAATTATATGAAGAATTACAATTATGTGGAATTAACTTTTTAAAATCAATATAAGTCATAAATTATCTTTTTAATAAAATCTCATAAGAAAATGTGGAGTATCAACACAAACTCATCCCATAACCTAGAGTCACTTGTACAAGTGTTGCATCCAAATGCACATACAAGTATGCATGGTCTTACAAGTAACATAGGAATTTGAAGTACAAATATCAATCTCACAGAGATTTGACAAATTGATTAACTAATTTGAATTCTTATAGTTTCTATTCAGTAAGAGACAAATAATAAAGAGTGATTTTGTTCTTTGAAAGTAAATAAAAGTAAATTAGAGTTACTCATAGATTATAAGGTTGAAATTCAGATTAGAGAGATGACCTAAGGTTATGGTATTTTGACAATCCAATTGGGTCTTCAAATCATAAGTTTAGTTGATTTCTTGAGTTACTAGTTGTGGGTTGATATTCACGATATTGAGCATCTTTCCTGTAATAACCCTTTCGGTCATTTTTCCATTTACGCCTTCCTTGTACTGTTATAGCCTTCCTGTAACGGCCCCAAGTCAGTTATGACTTGCTGGGATCGGTGGTTTGGTGCATTGGTCGTTTGCCTATTTTAGAGCTTAAACTTAGAATATCGTTGACTTTGGTCAACATTCTTGGTAAACATGCTCGAAATCAAATTCTAACAGTTCTATTAGCTCTGGAGGGTAGATTTTGGCCTAGATGGACCCTTGATCGGGTTTTGGGAGCTTTTGGTTATGTTTTGTCTTGGTTTTTGAGTTTTAGCAAAGTTGAACTTGAAAGTTTGACTTTGGTCACATTCAGAGAAGAAGGCCATGGATGGAAATTCTGACAATCCTGTTAGCTCCGAAAGATCAACTTTAGGCTAAAGGGATCTTTGGTTTGTGTTCCGAGGCTTCCTGACTCAATTTAGGTCTTGTTCTTCCATTTTGGAAAGATAGGCCTAAGTTGTTTCTTGGGTGTTGGGCCCACTTTTTGTGCTATCGACCTCTGTTGGGATTTTTGTCGATTCTGTTGAGTCTAGAATGCCATTTTTAGTTGAATATCTTAGCTTGTTTGTGTTCGCGGGACCCTGGATGTTTTACCAAGGGTCCATCGGAGAAATTCCAAGTTGGTTTGGCTATTGACAGTTGGTGCTGTCATGGCACCAACATGGCCTTTCTGTACGCGGTGGCCTGGCCGCGTTCGCATAGGTCATAAGCCATCCGCCCCTCTACTAAGCCTTCGCCTAGGCGCTCCCATGTCCGCGTCTACAGGCCTCCGTACGCGGTGGCCTGGACGCGTTCGCGCAAGGAAGGCACCTAGCCTGGCCAATTCTTGGACATCGCGTGCACACTGGCTGCCTACGTTTGCATGCCCGTATAGGAGATGGCCTGGACGCGTTTGTGTAGGCTTAGGCCAACAACTATATATTCTTTTGCCTTTTGTTTTTCCTGTCATTGTTCCTCATTATTTCCAACTCTAAAACACCAAAAACTCTCTCTAAATTGCTCTAATCAGTTCAACCTTTGATAATTCGTTGTTCCCTTGATAATTCTTGCTCTTTTGGCATTTTGGTAAGTTTCCTTCCTTCTCCAGAGTTGTCTTCTCCATTGTTAGAATTACCACTGTTGCCATTTTCTCAAAGCTTGAAAACTGTTGGTAGAATATGTTCTCGTGTGAAATTACATGATTCATGGGCTTATTGGAATCACTTCCTTGGCTCGTCCTTCTCGTTGTGGTAGGTGATCCTTGCTCAAATTTCCAGTCTTATTCCTTAATTTCCCTCTTTGGGTTCTTGACTTTTACGGGCTGTTTTAGCTCAAAATTCTTGCCCAATTTCCCTAATTTTTCTGGGCATGTACTCCCATGGTCATGGTGATCATAGTGTGTGATTTCATTTTTGGTTCGGGTTGCGGGGCCCACGGGCCTGCCCGTGACCCGAGTTTCAGCCTGCATATTTCTATAGCATTTTTGGTATGATCAGGCTCATCTTAATGAGTTATTTATGTTTTTGATAGTTTGATTATCATTCATAGTTTCTTGGAGCGATTCAGGCTTGAATATCGTTGTCCCAGCAGCTTGTTATCAGACAATAGGTAGGTTACGGTCTAAACTCTCTAGACTTCACATATATCAGATAAAATCATACTAATTGGCATCCCTGGGTTGGGTTATTAGCTTAGTACCATAGAGCTTGACCACTTTTCCATGTTCGCCTCATCTCTTTCCTTCATTGTGTGTAGTATTCTTCGTAGCTTGGCATTATCACCCTTGTGGTCCTGAGTGACCTTAATTTTACTCTAGACCATTGATGGTGGGATAGTCGAGGGTGTCCATGAGTCTTGGACATTGTAATCGCGACTTTAGACTGGTTATATGTGTCGTAAAGCGATAGGAGCCTGTGTAGGGCCGATAGGTTGATTGTGGTCCGGGGGCCACTATTGTGATTGTATATATCTACCATTTGTCATGCATGTAAGAGGGATTTCTAAATGATTTTACTACAGTTTTGGGCTTTGGGCCTACTATTGATGATGTTCTAAACCTTGCATGGCCTGGAGGGCCTGTTTTTGGTAAGCAACGATTGTAAAAAGGCTTGGTACTGTTTTAAGGCATCTTCTTGGGGTAAGAGTGAAAGAAAGGTTGTTTTATCACTATTTCCACTTATACTAGACTTAGCGAGGCTGGGTGCTAGATTTGTTTTACTATGACTTTGAAATAATACTAGACTCAGCAGGGCTGTGCGCTAGACCTATTTTTTCAAACTTATTTAGACCCCGATAACCTCCGGGTAGATTACTTAGGGTTCTCGAGATTGAGGGGCATCTAGTACGTTGGTCGGAGGCCTCCATTGGCCTTGCTGTTCTGGATAGGGGCTACATACCGCAAGTGCCGGAGGAGGGGTATACAACATAGTAGAGGTATACATGTGTGACCTTCTATGGATCCTATCTTTTGGTCCTTATAGGACGCCGAAAGCGGGTAACATACGATACTACTATAACAGTTGTTTCAGTGTGATGCATCTTATCATTCAGTTGTTTGTGGTTCCACCCTTGTTTGCTATTTGCTGAGTGTATATTTTGGTAGTATGGGTTACCGGAGGGTTTGTCTTCACTTGATTGCGTTCCTCGATTGTATGGGCAGCCGGGGGACTGTAGGTAGACTTTTGTTACTCTATCATGTTATCATTACCTATCATGGTTGTATATGAGGTTGGATACTAGGAGATTGTTGGTTTCTTGACTTGATATTTGTATGCTTAGTGTGGTTATTAGTTCCTGTTCCCGAGCATGACTATCTTTATTCTTCTTCTCCCTTCCCTGTCTACCTGAGGTTACCGGTATACTACCCACTTCTAAACTTACTTTATACACTATTATTGCGAGGACCCAGGTGTGTCACTTCTTACTTTCACTTGTGCCTGTTGTGTATATATATTCCACTTGCTAGCCTTATATGTTGTATTCTGCTGTCTTTCCTCCGGGCTAGGTCCTGTGTACTTCCTTGTTGATTCAGTGACTATTTGTTTCTACTATTTATATTACTATATTTTTATCTTATATGTGCCCAGTCAGCCTATGATACCTACTGGGTACCTTTTGCTCGCATTTGGGCTCATACTACACTCTGCATCTTTTGGTGTAGATGTTAGTGTGGGCCATTGCCGTTAGCTTATGGATGCTCGTGTTTGGAGATTTTGGACCATCCCAGACTGAGGGTGAGCTCTTGGCGCTCGAAGCTCATCTTTAGTTTATCTTTTGTATTATGTACTCACTTACTACTCGGAGGCATATTGTATATATTATTTTGGATCATGTTTGTACTCCTTATATGTAGTTTTGGCTGTTATATACTATGATACCAGTTATTGGGTTGGTTTAGCTTCTTTTATCATCCTGTTGCTGATTTCTTTATCGTGTTCCTTTGCTTCCGCTATTTAAACTGTTCTTCCGCTTAATTGTTAAATAGTAGCCCATTACTAACTGTTCTGGTCTATAGGATTAGTTCACCTACTGGGTAATGGTAGGTGCTATCATGACCGAGAAATTGGATCGTGATAGCTTGGTATCATAGCCCAGATTCACCAGTATCATCAGTATAGGAGCCAATGTCAGTAGAGTCCTGCAGATTGGGGCAGAGACGTCCGTACTCAATCTTTGGAAAGCTATAGTTATGTCTTAGGATATATGAATCTCCTATTTGTTTCCGTATCATGCATAATCCTTGGGAATTTCATGAAATTTCACTTGTTCTCATTCATTCTTCCATAAATGGCTTGTATGAGATCATCGGTGTCGGGCAGATTCGAGCCTCTAACTCTAGCTAGGGGCCAGGGATGTCGTAGAGGTAGGGGTCAAAGAGTTCTCTGAGAAGCGGCACCTGCTAGATCTGCTAGAGTTGAGATAGATCCCGAGCATGATTATGAGCCAGAGTTTGCTCCTGAGCAGTATGTAAACCAGGGGGAAGCCCAGGTAAAACTAACTCTAGCGCTAGATTCATCACCAGCTCAGTCTTTAAATATTCGGGGTTTATTGTTACAGTTGTTGGGTATGATTAGAGAGAGGCCTTCTGAGGCAGCACAAACATTCTATTAGGGGGCAGCCCTGGGTATACTGAGTTAAGAAGCACAGCCTTCTACTGCGACTCCCCGTGCTGAGGTTATTCTGGTCCAATTAGTTGCGCAACCTCTTGCTCCTCGCCCATCTATGACAGAGACAGAGAAGAAGGCATTGGGTAGGTTTCTGAGATTGGAACCTTTGAGGTTTGCTGGTACTTCTGGTCAGGATCCCCATGATTTCATTACTACATGTGTGGAGATGTTTCACTATTTTGGTTTGCTGGAGACTTAGGTGTTGGTTACACTACATATCAGCTGGAGGGCCCAACTATGTTATGATTGAGGGCCCAGGTTGCTTGCAGGACATCATCAATGCCTCTGTGGACTTGGTTCGAGTTTTACGAGGCTTTTATGATCAAGTTCTTGCCACAAAGCAACAGAGAGCGTCAGAGAGAGGAGTTCACTAAACTTACTCAGGATATTATGACCGTCTCGGAGTATGAGACCCATTTCCATTAGCTTGCTCTATTTAGGGCCATGATTATGCGTACTGAGTCTGACAGAGTCTGTAGGTTTATTTGGGGGCCATGAAGGGAGTTTAGATAGCCAATAGAGATACTGGTTACTAGTGGTTGGTCATTCTAGGCTATTATGTACTATGCCCGTACTGTAGAGGATTCACATCGTCATAACACCGGGGCCAAAGATAAGAAGCCTTGACATCAAGGTGGCTACAATGATTCTTGTTAGGGTGGTAGAGGTTTAGTCTAGTGGGGCTGAGGTTATCAGCCATAGTAGTATCAGGGTCAAACTAGTCAACCAGTTTAGGCATCACTCTAGGCTTCTGGTTATCAGTTTAAGCATGTTCAGAGCAGTCAACGTGGTCACAGTGGTCAGTCTTTGAGAGCTACTACTTCTGGAGCATCAGGCCGTGGTGGCCACACATGTTCAGCGAGTATGTATTGATAGGGTGGGCTATCAAGTCCTTTTTATGAGTGTGGTATCATTGATCATTTTGCCAGAGATTGCCCCCAGTGGGGTACAACCTACTATGAGTGCAGAATTAGTAGTCATTTTGCTAGAGATTGCCCCCACTGGGGTACGGTTCAGCCATCTCAGCCTATCTGCTCAGCTCAGCCATCGGCTCGAGAAAGTGGTGGTCAGGGTAGAGGTGGTGGCCCATGAGGTAGGACATATGGCAGGTATAGTGGTCGGTCAAGTGGTGGTCGTCTTTAGTTCTATGCGATCCCTGGGAAACTTGATGTAGAGGCCTCAGATATTGTGATCACAGGTATGATTTCTGTTTGCCGTCACCCAGCTTTTGAATTATTTGACCCTGGATCCACTTGTTCATATGTATCTTCCTACTTTATGCCTTGTTTCAGGTTCACTAGTGAGCCGTTACCTATGCCTGTATCTATTTTGACCTTTGTAGGAGATTCTTTAGTAGTGGATTTAATTGTGAGATCTTGTATGATATTTGTCGGTGATTTAGAGACTTGGGATGACCTGTTGGTACTTGATATGGTAGATTTCAATGTCATTCTGGGCATGGACTGGTTATCCCCTTACCGTATGGTTTTGGATTTCTATGACAAGACCATTACCATAGCCGTGCCCGGCATATCTCCGGTTGTGTGGAAGGGTTTTATCAGCCATGCACCATTTGGGATCATCTCTTGCCTTTGAGCTAGAAAGTTGATTTTACAAGGGTGTTTGGCTTATTTAGCATATGTTCGAGATGCTAGTGCCGACCCTTCTTCCCCTGAGTCTGCTCCTGTGGTTAGAGACTTTCTAGATGTGTTCCCTACTGACCTGGCAGGCCTTCCTCCTAAGAGAGATATTGATTTCGCTATTGAGTTAGAGCTGGGTACCAGGCCCATTTCTATTTTTCCTTACCATATGACTCCTGTTGAGTTGAGGGAGCTTAAGGAGCAGCTCCAGGACATGTTAGCTAAGAGGTTTATTAGACCAAGTATGTCGCCTTGGGGTGATCTTGTTCTGTTTGTGAAGAAGAAAGATGGGTCGATGCGGATGTGTATTGATTATCCACATGTGAATAAGGTGAAAGTGAAGAATAGGTATATGATGCCGCGTATAGATGACTTGTTTGATAAGCTTTAGGGTTCAGCCATGTTTTCAAAGATAGATTTGAGGTCAGGCTACAACCAGTTGAGGATTAGGGAAGAGGACATCGCTAAGACAACATTTAGGACACGTTATGGTCATTATGAGTTCTTGGTGATGTCTTTTGGGTTGACTAATGCCCCCGCAACTTTCATGGACTTGATGCACAGGGTGCTTAGCTCGTATTTGGATACGTTCATGATAGTTCTCATAGTTAACATTCTGGTATACTCCCGGAGTAGATATGAGCATGAGCGGCACTTTAGGTCTGTACTTCAGGCTTTAAGGAGATCATCAGCTTTATGCCAAATTCTCAAAGTGCAAGTTTTGGCTTCAGTCAGTTACATTCCTAGGACACGTGGTGTCTAATGATGGGATTAGAGTTGAACTGGGTAAGATTTCAGCAGTGCGTGATTGGCCTAGACTTGGTACTTTTGAGGTTTGCAGCTTTGTTGGGTTGACCGGGTACTACAGATAGTTTGATAAGGGATTTTCTTCCATAGCAACATCCTTGACTACGCTGAATAGGAAGGATATTCCATTTCGGTTGTTGAACCAGTGCGAGGATAGTTTTCAGAGGCTTAAGGCCATATTAACTTCAGCTCCTGTGTTGACTTTGCCAGTTGAGGGTCAGCGTTTTGCCGTGTATTGTGATGCTTTTAGCTTGGTCCTAGTTGTGTGTTGATGCATCAGGGTCGTGTGATTGCATATGCATTGAGGCAGCTGAAGGTTCATGAGTGCAACTACCCCATCCATGACTTGGAGTTGGTGGCGATAGTTTTCGCGCTCAAGATCTGGAGGCACTACATATATGGAGTTCATTGTGAGATATTCAGCGATCACCATATTCTTCAGTACATTATGAGTCAGCGAGAGTAGAACTCGAGACAGAGGATATGGATTGAGCTACTGAAGGACTATAATTTCACTAATCTTTATCATCTGGGCAAGTCAAACGTGGTAGTATATGCCTTGAGTCAGAAGTTGGTGGGTATGGGTAACCTAGCTTCACTTTCAGTTTCTGAGCGGTTGGCCTTGGACATCCACTCCTTGGCTAACCATTTGGTTAGGCTTGACATATCAGATCCCAGCAGAGTTCTTGCTAGTGTCAAGGTATGGTATACCTTGGTTGATCAGATTCAGAGCCATCAGTTTGAGGATTAGCGATTGTGTTACATTCATGCTTAGGTTGTTCAGGGTGAGGCCAGCTGGGCTACTCTAGATTTAGATAGGGTTCTGAGGTTTGGTGGTCGACTTTATGTTGCGAGGGTTGGTGATTTGATCCAGTTGATACTCTGTGAGGCACATTGTTCTTGATACTCCATTAATCCTGGTGCGGAGAAGATGTATCGATACATCAGACAACTTTATTGGTGGAGTGGGATGAAGCGGGATGTAGCGGAGTTTGTATATTAGTGCTTGAACTGTCACCAGGTGAAGTTCGAGCATATGAGACCTTATGGTTTGATGCAGTGACTTCCTATTATTGAGTGGCAGTGGGATGGATTATTATGGATTTCGTGGTTGATTCACCTCGTACTTCCCAGGGTTTTGATTCCATTTGGGTGATTGTGGATCGGCTGACTAACTCAACCCATTTCTTATCGATTTAGACTTCCTACAGTGCCGAGAAGTTAGCTCAAATTTACATTCGAGAGGTTGTTTAGTTGCACGGGTCCTAGCTTCTATCATTTTAGACCGCGACACTCAATTTGCATCTCAATTTTAGAGGGCTGTTCAGCAAGGTTTTGGTACAGAGGTTTAGCTTAGTACCGCCTTCCACCCTCAGGCAAATGGCTAGTCTGAGAGGACCATGCAGGTCCTGGAGGATATGCTTTGGGCCTGTGTTATTAACTTTGGAGGTTCATGGGATCAGTTTGTGCCTTTGGCCGAGTTTGCTTATAATAATAACTTTCATTCGAGCATCAACATGACACCTTTCGAGGCTTTGTATGGTAGGCGTTGCAGATCACCGATTGATTGGTTTGATGGTTTGGAATCTAAATCGCAGAGTACAGATTTGCTTTGAGATTTCTTTGATCGAGTCTGTGTGATTCAGGATAGACTTAGAGAAACTCAAAGTAGGCAGAAGAGCTATACTGATCGTAGACTTCGTGCCTTGGAGTTCAGTGTTGGTGATTTGGTTTTCCTCCATAAATCACCCATGAAGGGCGTGATGAGATTTGGTCGGCGAGGCAAGCTTAGCCCCTGGTACATTAGGCTATTTGAAATTCTACAGAGGGTTGATAGTGTTGCCTACTTGTTAGCTTTGCCTATGATGATTTCAGTTGTGTGTCCAGTTTTCCATGTCTCGATGTTGTGCCAATATGTCCCAGATAAGTCTCATGTATTTCATTGGGATTCGGTTCAGTTGGATGAGAGTTTATCCTTTGTTGAGGAGCCAATTGCTATTCTGGCGAGAGATATCAGGAGATTGAGATCTAGGGAGATTCTGGTTGTGAAAGTTTAGTGGAGGCATCGTCCGGTCGAGGAGGCTACCTGGGAGACAGAGAGTGAGTTGCGAGCTTACTACCCACAGTTGTTTGGGCTTTCAGGTACACCCTTCTTCTTGACTTTCGAGGACAAAATTCCTTTTTAGTAGTGGATGTTATAATGACCCTTCCAGTCATTTTTGCATTTACGCCTTCCTTGTACTGTTAAAGCCTTTCTGTAGTGGCCCCAAGTCATTTATGACTTGCTGGGATCAGTGGTTCGGTGCCCTGGTCGTTCATTTGGTTATTTTGGTTATTTGCCTGTTTTAGAGCTTAAACTTAGAATATCGTTGACTTTAGTCAACTTTCTTGGTAAACATGCCCAGAATCGAATTTCGATAATTCTGTTAGCTCCAGAGTATGGATTTTGTCCTAGATGGACCCTTGGTCGGGTTCTGAGAGCTTTTGGTTATGTTTTATCTTTCTTTTTAAGTTTTAGCCAAGTTGAACTTGAAAGTTTGATTTTGGTCAACACTCAGATAAGAAGGCCTCGGATGGAAATTCTGAGAGTGCTATTAGCTCTTGAAGGTCAACTTTGGGCTAGAGGGACCTTTTGTTAGGGTCCCAAGGCTTCTGGATTCATTTTATACCTTGGTGTTCCATTTTGGAAAGAGAGGCCTAAGTTGGTTCTTGGGTGTGGGGCCCACTTTTTGTGCTATTAACCTTTGTTGGAATTTTCATCGATTCAATTGCATTTGTAATGCCATTTATAGTTGAACAACTCAGCTTGTTTGTGTTTGTGGGACCCCGGATGTGTTCCCGAGGGTCCATCGGAGAAATTTCCAAGTTGGTTTGGCTGTTGGCAGCTGGGGCTGTCATGGCACTAGCATAGCCTTTGCGTACGCGGTGGCCTGGCTGCGTTCGCGTAGGGCATATGCCAGCCGCCCCTCTGCCAATCCTCCGCCTAGGCGCTCCCATGATCGCGTTCGCAGGCCTGCATAGGCTGTGGCCTGGCCGCGTTCGAGCAAGGTATGAGCCTGACTTAGCCAGTGCTTGGCCTTCGTGTGCGCGCCGGCTGCCCGTGTTTGCGTGCCTGCGTAGGCAGTGGTCTGTTCGCGTTTGCGTAGGCTTAGGCCAGCAGCTATATATTCTTTTGCCTTTCCTTTTTCCAGCCATTATTCCTCATTATTTCCAACTCTAAAACACCAAAAACTCTTTCTAAATTTCTCTAATCAGTTCAACCTTGGAGAATTCATTGTTCCCTTGATAATTCTTGCTTATTTGGCATTTTGGTGAGTTTCCTTCCTTCCCCAAAGTTGTCTTCTCCATTGTTAGAATAACCATTGTTGCCACTTTCTCAAAGCTTGAAAATTGTTTGTAGAATCTGTTCTCGTGTGAAATTGCATGCTTCGTGGGCTCATTGGAACCACTTCCTTGGATCGTCCTACTCATTGTTGTAGGTGATCCTTGCTCAAATTTCTGGTCTTATTCCTTAATTTCCCTCTTTGGGTTTTTGAATTTTAGGGGCTGTTTTAGCTCAAAATTCTTGCCTAATTTCCGTTATTTTTTCTGGGCATGTAATCCTATAGTCATGGTGATCATAGTGTGCACTTTCATTTTTGGTTCAGGTTATGGGGCCCACGATCCCGCCGGTGACCCGAGTTTTGGCCCAGCTATTTTTATAGCATTATGGATATCGTTAGGCTTGTCTTGATGTGTTATTTATGTTTTTGATAGTATGATTGTCACTCAGAGCTCCTTGGAGCAATTCGGGCTTGGATATCGTTTTCCCAGCAGCTTGTCACCGGACGACATGTAGGTTATGGTCTAAACTCCCTAGACTTCACATATATTAGGTAAAATTGTAGTAATTGGCATTCCTAGGTTGGGTTACTAGCTTGGCACCACAGACCTTGACTGCTTTTTCATGTTTGCCTCATCGCTTTCCTCCATTGTGTGTAGTATTCTTCGTAACTTGGCATTAGATCCCTTGTGGTCCTGTGTGGTCCTGTGTGGCCTTGATTTGAATTTGGACCATAGATGGTGGGCTATTCAGGGGGTGTCCGTGAGTCCCGAATATCGTTATTGCGTCTTTAGGCTGGTTATCTTACTGTAGAGCGATTGGAGCTTGTGCAGGGATGATAGGTTGATTATTGGTTGTGGGACACTATTGTGATTGTATATATCTACCATTTTTCATGCATGTAATAGGGATTTCTAAGTGATTTTACCATGTATTTGGGCTTTGTGCCTACTATTGATGATCTTCTAAACCTTGCATGGCCTGTGGTGCCTGTTTTTGGTAAGCAACGATTGTAAAAAGGCTTGGTACTATTTTAAGGGATCTTCTTAGGGTAAGAGAGAAAGAAAGGTTGTTTTATGTCTATTTCCACTTATACTAGACTTGGTGGGACCGAGCACTAAACCTTTTTTATTGTGACTTCAAAATTATACTAGACTCGGCGGGGTCATGCGCTAGACCTATTTTGTCAAACTGATTTAGTTTCGGATACCCTCCGGGCAGCTTACTTGGGTTTCTCGAGAATGCAGGGCATCTAGTATATTGGTCGGGTGCCTCCATGGACCTTCCTGTTCTGGTCCAAGGGCTACGTGTCATCGTCAGAGGGGTATATGGCGTAGTAGATGTATACGGGTGTGACCTTCCATGGATCCTTTCTTCTGGGCCTTATAGGACGCCAAAAGTGGGTAACATACGATACTACTATCACACTTGTTTTAGCATGATGCATCCTATCATTTAGTTGTTTGTGGTTCCACCCTTGTTTACTGTTTGCTGAGTGTACGCTCTGGTAGTATGGGATTCCGAAGGGTTTGCCTTCACTTGATTGCGTTCCTCGATTGTATGGGCTTCCGGGGGACTGTAGGTAGACTCTTTTTACTCTATCACATTCTTATTCCTTGTCATGGTTGTATATGAGGTTGGATACTGAGAGATTGTTGGTTTCTTGAATTGAGATTTGGATGCTTAGTGTGGTTATTAGTTCCTGTTCCCGAGCATGACTATATTTATTATTCTTATCCCTTCCCTATCTATTTGAGGTTACCGGTATACTGCCCACTTCTAAACTTACTTTATATACTGTTATTGTGAGGACCCCATATACGTCACTTCTTACTTTCACATGTGCATGTTGTGTATATATATTCCACTTGCTAGCCTTGTATGTTGTATTTTGCTGTCTTCCCTCTAGGCTAGTTCCTGTCTACTTCTTTGTTGATTCTATTACTATTTGTTTCTACTCTTCCTGTTACTATTATTTTATCTTATATGTGCCCAGTCGATCTATGATACCTACTCGGTACCTTTTGCTTCGCATTTACGCTCATACTACACTCTGCATCTTCTGGTGAAGATCATAGTATGGGTCATCGCCATTAGCTTGTGGACGCTCGTGCTTGGAGATTTTGCATCGTTCTAGACAGAGGTTGAGCTCTTGGTGCTCGGAGCTCGGTTGTAGTTTATCTTTTGTATTATGTACTCACTTACTACTCGGAGGCATAGTGTATATTTTATTTTGGATTTTGTTTGTACTCCTTATATGTAGTTCCGGCTTTTATATACTATGATACCAGTTCTTGGGTTGGTTTACCTTCTTTTATCATCCCGTTGCTGATTTATTCATCATGTTCCCTTGCTTCCACTATTTAAACTATTCTTCCGCTTAATTATTAGATAGTAGCCCATTACTAACTGTTCCGGACTACGGGGATTGGTTCGCTTAATGAGAGGTTGTAGGTGCCATCATGACTGAGAAATCGGGTCGTGACATTTCCAAACTGCCTCTACGCCTACTTGACTATTCATAACGCCTATATTCATATGGTCATTTCTCTATAGTAAATTGCATGTGATTTATCTTTCATATCAACTAAGCAAGGCTAACGGGTATATTTCTATTCATATTAGTGAATCGTTCCCCCATTAAGAGTTCTAAAACCAAGCTCTACCTTCCCTTATTGTGTACATAATTTCCCTATTCCTAGTCAAAACTATGAACCATAGATAGTGTTAGATATGTTTTCAAGCTTCCAAACATTAAGACCATGAGAAGATAAATAACTTAATAAAATAATGAAAATAAAACCAAATAATATGATATTCAGACCATAACTTTCATGTCTTTAACCACAACCCTAGATACCATGAGTTTAGCTACTGATGAACTAATTACAAATACAATAATTCATGAATAAGAAATATTCAGTCATAAAAAGTAAGAGGAAAATAAAAACCTAGGTACAAAACCCCTTTTCTCTACAAAGTGTTGATACTTTTCCTCTAATTCAATTCTCACAGTTAAGTCTACTAAAAATCGGAAGAAAAGTAGTGTTTATAGGGTTTTGGGGGGGTTTCGGGGCAGTTTTGGGTAAAAAAGACCAAACCCGACCAAACAAGGCCAAAATTTGGCATGTGGCATTACCCTGTGTGGCATCGTGTGTGCCACCATAGTGCACTGGGGCATCCCACATAGTCTTCTGCTCTCTTGCACTATGGGGGCGCCTTGGGCAGAGCCCATGGACTTTCTGTAGTGTGTTTTTCACCTTTTTTTATTATTTCACCTCTGTTAAGCTCTTGTTTTGATCTTATTTCGATGGACATACTCTAGATCATCATCCTTAGCTCCTACTCAGACATCAAAGCTCCAATATGGTCCAAATTCATGCAAAATCCTTCATCTTTCAACCTACAAAGAAAGACAAGCTACGTAAGCGTATTTCATATAAAGTAAGCTTAAAATCATCTTAAAACAAGTAAAATGTGAGACAATCTATATCTTAATTTCATGACTTTTAGCCTCACGTGAAGACCCTACACTTAAACACTTGCTCATTTTCGAGTGAGCTATACCCTATAACTATGACTCTACTACAACTACCCCAATTAAAACAAGATTACTCAAGCTAAGGATACAATGACTATGATGGATGACAAGTTCTTATTACCACATGCTTCATTTATTCAATATATTGAAAACTCATATTCAACTACTTCAACACCACCTAGCCTCAAGAACTGACTCTATGATATTTGCAAACATTCATAGGTTACCCAATCAAGAAATCAAATAGTTCACCTATCTTTTTTCAACCATGTGCCCTTCACAATAAGAGAGTTACCCATATTCACTCAGAAATATGCACAATATCATATGAATGGGTATAAGAAAAGAATAACGCTCACTCTCACAAAGAATTCACATGAAGCATAAGATGAACCATAAGCTTGCCCATAGTGTACTACTCCACTAATATAAGAACGTGAGATTTAACATCAAGTAGGAGTTTCATGGTTGTAATGTAGGCTAAAGGCCATGTACGAACTATTCTGGCCATCAATAGTGACTATCATTCCTAAGCACTTCAATACATCACAAGCTTTTCATTGTTTCACTCTTTGTTCAATCAACCAATCTTCTTTATTTTACTCTTCTCAACCATAGACTTTCTTTGTTTTTCCATTTTTTAAGCACATTCACACACCATTAGTAAGGAGAAATCAAACACATTTTCTCACTTTTTCTACTCCCTAACAGTATTATATGAATTTTTCAAACAATTGTAACACTAGAACTTTAATTCTTTCCCCTTTTTTCACATTCTCGCTCCTTTTAACTCAATTAAAGTACTTAGGAGTTTTGGATCAAATTAAAGGTCAATTGAAAGAAAAGGATTAAGCTTCATGAGTGGCTACCAAAAAATAGGTTAAAGCCTCAAAGGGGCTAACAAGATCATTCATTTGTGGGTAGGTAAAGCAAGGGATAGAAATAAGGCTAATCAACAAAATGCCTATATCATCTCCCAAACTCAATATTCTTCCTTTTATTTTGTAAATAAACCGGGCAAGCTCTAGACATCAATATGAAAACATGAAATATCATAAAATCCTAACACACATGTAATATATTCAACTTAAAAAGAATTCATACGGACTGTCAATCAAGCAAACCACAAGATTTCATATTTAAGCTAAAAGAAAATAGTCATGTAAAAGAGTCTAGGTGTCTCAAAAGAAGTCATTCACTTTTCACAGCATTCTTTTAGTTTCAAAACACAACTTTCATCTTTCAGTCAAGTGTAGCACCTAACTATAGCACCTAACATTCAATTGGTTCTAACGACTCTCTAGCTCCTAAAAATAAAACAAAAACTACTCTAAAAATAAAAACGATAGTTGGTTCAAAGGGCTCTCCCTCGGAAAAGAACTGAATAGAAAAACCAAAAGGTGAGCGAAGTACGCTCTTCTAAAGAATTAAAAAGCTAAAAACTAATAAAAACTGTTCTACTCTAAAGAACAAAAGAAAAATCTTTTTGTCATATTTTTTCAAATTTTTCTCATATAAAATAACTCTAAATCCTAAAACATACTTCACCTTAACAACTATCGAAACATATCCTACCCCACACTTAAAGTAATGTTTTGTCCCTAAAGAATTAAAGAAAGCAAAATAGTGGGTTAAGAATACTCCATGAGGCCCTCTAGGGCCTAACTAGTAGCATGTTTTCTTCAATATTTTCATCAAGGTCAGGATGACCCCATACTTGGCCATGCTCCTTATATTCCAAATCCAGGTACTCATACTTTCCTAAATCTGCACACACAAAAACAAAAAACACAAGTGGCACAAGAAATTAAAAAAATCAAAGATAAGAATTACTTTTATTACTACTTGGGTTGCCTACCAAGAAGTGCTTAATTTACAATCGCGGCATAAACCAACTCACAACTCAACCAAGTTCTCTCAATCTCTTCCTCCCCTATGACTCAACTTTCTTCTTTTCTTTACTCTAGGAGGATCACCATCATCGTTCATTCTACTATTTGTCTTCACATCCCTTTTTGGATCACTATTGGGCCACTTTATTATATGCTCATAATTTATAAATAATTTGAGCAATTCTTTTTGTTGCACCTCAGAAAATTCAGTGTTAGTCTTCAACTCTTAAACCTTTTTGGGTCTACGCTCTTCCACCCCACAATTATTTTTTACCACCTCTATGATCATGCATAAGTCTCTATAGAGTGACTTGTAAACTTTGAACTTCATCTCTTCATCATGTATTCTTGTTTTAGCTCTCTTTTTTGAACATCTATTAGCGCTCCACTAGTAACAAGGAATGGGCATCATAAGATAATCGCTACCTGCTTATCTACATTAAAATACAAAACAATAAGTCAGCCGGAATCACAAATTTACCTACCTTGATGAGCACATCCTCAATTACTCCCTCCGGCTGTACATGGGACCAATCTTCCATGTAGTACCTCAAAAAAATAAAGGAAATATAAAAAGAGGAGTGTATTAAATAGTAAGTTATCACACCCCTAGCTAGGAGGGGCAGACATCGAGGAGTTATATGAGCACCTGCTAAACATATACACTAAACTCGTGCTAAGGTCATAAACTAATAAGTAATAATGTGGAAATCAATGTGTGTTTACCTGTACTAAACAATAAAAATTGAAGGGCCCACTGGACTAGCTGTACAACTTAAATAAAACTAAGTCTAAGAAGCCTCTAAAAAGTTTGTAACTGAAAATCTGATAACTAGTCGGGACAAAGCCCCAACATACCTACTACACGATATATAAATGAAGCCAAAACATATGACCTGGACATCTGATAGCTCCAGAGTGTGGTGGAGCTTACCAACTGATCAACTGGAAGGCACTGTTCTACTGTGGATGTCTGCTAGCTTGAGTACCTGAGCCTGCATTCATAAAAATGCAGCACCCCCAAATAAAGGGACATCAGTACATATAAAACATATACTGGTATATAAAGCAGACTAAATGACAAGTAGACATGTAAGAATGCTCATTTAATTTAATATCAAAGATAGAAAAATTTGAGCATACACATACATGGAATGTACTCTGAAACTGAAACTGATACTATGACCGATATCAAGGGTACTCATATAACATACTATGCATTACTCATTTACATATATTTAAAATTCCTAGAATTTTCTTAGGTGACATCTTTACCTTTTTATATTGCTTCTCTCATATTTTTTTAATGCTAACTATTAGGAAGTCACAAGATGGCCTACTATTGGCTGAAGATATGTACGGTCATGTGAAATATATGACTTCTTTTACTATAAAAGAGTATGATAACTCAATAGGCTTATAACTCCACATGAAAGAGACCTATAATAGAAATAAGATTTGATTTCAAGTATCATATAATTTGTGATGATTTTTATAGGAGGAACATATGACTCTAGGTCGTGCCTTGATGGAAAACAAGTTTTAGCTTTACATACCTTACTTCGAGACTCTCTTACTTATGATGTTTTGTCGATGACCTTAAAAACACTTCTTATCTATAATATAACATCATATGCAATGGTATAAGCATCTAACCAAGAATTACAACAAGGTCTGAAAGATAATAATAGCTTACGAGCGACAAGCTTAGCAAATAAGATAAATAAATAGTGTATCACCATACCTCTCTCTTTTCCCCCTTACAAACTGAACTATGACCACCTATGAGATCAATTTTACTCCCTCCATCCTTTCCTTACAACATACACCCCATTTCATATTCCAAACAAGGCGATAAACTTGAACCCTTAGCTTCCAAACACCGTCTCGGGAGTTTATTATCTAGTGGCGTAAAATGCTCCTTTTAGCTCATAGATTAAGTTGGGAGAGAAGTATAACCTTTCATACAGTAATAGGATGCCAAAGAACATGTAAATAACATTCTCAATTGATTTAGGTATTTCATCAAACAGTTGATGAGCCACAAGCTTGCAAGAGCCAATAAAGTTTTAATTTCAATACCTAGCCTCCCTCCTTATCGCAACAAGCTTGTTGCCTCAATACACAACCATACACCCCTAATTTAGTCAAAAACACAACCAATACAGCCCTCTAAATACTCCTTGCTCACCAAGTATATCAATTACAATGGTAAAAATATGGACTCACGACTTTCTATCACCGTCTCGTTAGTCCTACTCGTAAACTATACATAAAATAAATCTAAGAGTCATATTTATGGAGATAGAAGAGTAGCCATACCTTTATCAATAAGAATCCAATCCCTATACCATCTAATATTCAATAACAATACATTTTCCTTCAATAAAACACTTGTCTAAGTATGTTTCAATGATCTATAATAAAAAATACACTTGATGCTTGAAGGAATCAACTTACCTTAATCTAAGGGGAGATGGAGATGAAAGAGAACTGACAAAAAATTCTTAGGAACATGTACTTTATGTTCTGATAGAGATGGGAAATGAAATCCCAAAATTTAAATATAAAAACCAACTTTTGGCCTACTTACCCAAAGTTGCCGCGTGTCTCGCCGTAATTGGGCAGTGCGCGTGTCTATAGTAAAATGCGGATAACTTTTTACTCCAAACTCGTATAGATGAGTGGTTTGTTGTGTTGGAAACTAGTCTCAAATAATTTTAACTTGGTATGATCTTGGTAGAATTTATGCACCCTCTTGCCTCATTTACCCATATTTTAGCCTTGTTTTGAGTGTAAAAGTGAAGCATATCCCTATGATTATTTGCATATTCTTGATTATGAGATAATATATGTAATTATATACTTTGCAATGAAAATGTGGAGAAATAACCCAGGAGATCTAAAATGAAAGCATAAAAGCATTAAAAAGGAGTTAGCAAAGTTTCGGGAGAAAAAGAGAGCAAAAGAAGAAAATATGGGCAGTGGCGCATTGGTGGCATGCCACGCTAGCCCCCAAACTACTAATGGGTGTGGCTGGTGATATGGTGGCGTGCCACTCCAGGACCAAAACTTTAGAAGGACGGCAGTGGATCCATACTTGCGCGATGCGCCAGAGGCCACCCGACAAGATTTACCAGCTTTCTCCTATTCTGAATCCAAGTAGGAAAAAAGGTTATTTTTCTCATACTCTATAAATACATCTCAAATCACGATTTTTACGTAACTTTTGACCTACGAATAGCTAGGAGACACCATGGAGGCTGGAGAATTTTGGTTTAATATTTTCTTCTCCTTTACTATTTATTTTTACGTTTTTCTTTGGGTGAATTATTGTAATTGCTCCATGTCTATGTGGAGTGAAGCTTGTCGTTCTAGGATTGTGGTATCTTCATGATTATTTTAGTAGACTCTTTATTTGATTCTTAAGATTATCATATTGGTTGTTCTTGTATTATAGAGCTTACTATTTTAATGCTTTGAGACCATTAAAATAAACTTATAATCTTGTTGTGAACCTAGAAGAAAGATCAGTAAGATAGAGCGAGGAATATAAAGAGAAAGATCTCTCTTTTATAACATAAAAAGTAGATTTGCGGCTAGGATATGAATATAGCTAGAATGCCTTGTTTGGTTACAAAATGGGAAGACATATAATTGCATTCGTAATAGAATGTCACATCTCCGCTCTATGATGTAGTTGTGAGGCTATTCTGGATAGATAATTAGAGGCTCAGAAGACCATAATCATGTTATCAACCCCGTAAATCAACAATTAGATAAACAAACAAGTCAATAAAATTTCCTACTCAACATGATTGTTAGCGAATCCATAATCTTAGATCAATTTCATCACGTTGATTAAGTAAGAATCTGCTCTTTATTTGGTTAATTGTTCATTAGTTAACTTCTTCTTTTTATTTCTAGATTAGTTAATCATAAATTCATCTTTGGATTTTTACGCTTGAATAAATAATTAGAACTAGTTTAATTTAGTAAAATAGTTAATTGACAAGTCCATGTGGGTACGATATCTGGACTCTCAATCCTATATCACTTGTACGACCGTGTACATTTGCATGTGAATTAGAATGCAACAAGTTTTTGGTGCCATTGCCGAGGACTTAGAAATTAATTATTTATCTATATTGGACTTTTTCTTTTTATTTATTCAAGTTTTTGTTTATATTTTATTTTCTTTTAAACATAGTTTATTTTTTTTACTACTCCTCTTAACATGATATCTAGGGATAAATATTGGTTGAATGATGAGTTTTATTCATATGTTGGTAATCTTTGTCAGTACTGTGCAGGACCCCACCTGGGTATCAATTGCCATTATATTCAAGAGGCTGGGTGGTGCGCAACTACCCAATCTTTTGAATTTAATGTATGTCGTATATGTGGTGGTCAGGATGGACGTTCAAATGGTTGTTTTCCCTCTTATACCCCTTCCCCGAGCCCCTATTATGATTCTTCTATTGTTTGTGATATTGGCAGGGGTGATAAAGTAGAGGATGTGAATCGTGAGGCTCATCTCATTGATATGCTAAAGCAAATACTGGATAATCAAGAAGAATTAAGGTAAGACACAGAGAGGATATGTTCCCAACTCATAGAGATACAGGCTATGGATGAAACTTGTTTTGATCACCAAGTTACGGTCTTAGCCAATACCCAAGACAAACACCTAGTGGAAGAAGAAAGTGAGTCGCTACTAGGAGAAAACTGTGAGGAAACAGGCATAGTGAGTCAATCTTGGATAAGGGAACAAGAGGAAAAAGTTAAATTTCATTAGATTCTCTGTGATAATCTCACAAATATGATGACACAACTGATAGAAGGTAGAGTTGAGCTCAGACAATAAATAGACCAATTTGGCTCAGATATCCATTACTTGGAGGCTCACTTAAACAAAAAGGTTGAGGCGTCTGATGCCCAATCATCAATTGTTGTGGATACTGACCAACTAGTAGAGCAGAAAGAAGAATTTCATCCATTAAACTATGCGTTATTCATTAGTGCTTATGTTGAGTAGATGTATGAAAGTGAGCATGTCATAAACAATGCAAGTTTGGGATTAGGTATTATTTGACTTTCACCACGCGATTCTAAGGACATGATGGCACCTACAACCCCCCAGTAGGTGAACCAATTTCTGTAGCCCGGAATGAATAGTAATGGGCTACTACCTAGCAACACGCACAATAAGCAGAAATAAACGGAAGCATAATATAATGCTAGTCAAAGCAGAAGCAATAACCTGAATCTATACATAATGAATCTACACCAATCTTAAGACTTAGTATCGATAGTACAAAAGATTCTAATAAAATACAAGTGCTAGAAGCAACAAAATGATAAGTACAACTATCTCCGATATACAAAGAGTAAGAGTACAAAAGATGAGATGTGGTCAAGCCCCGATCGTTATGCGGTCCCCTAGTCTCGAATATCCATAAGTTGCATGAGTCTCCACGCGATCAACAACGAAAGCTCAACTAATATCTGCGCTAGAAAGATGTAGAAGTGTAGTATGAGAACCAGTTGCTAAGCAACAGGTACCCAGTAAGCATCATCAGCCAACTGAGCGCATATATAATATAAAAACAATAATAAGTAGAATAAAAGGAAACCATCACAAAAACAAAGAGGAAGCACAAGGAAACTAGCAGGTAGAAATCAACAAGAATACAAGCAAACTATGCTAGCCACAGAAGATATACATACACAGAAACACAGGTGAAAGGAAGGAAGACTCACTTGGGATCCTTGAAATAAGAGTACATATAAAAAGTTAGAGTTTAGAAACATAGGGGAATACCGGTAACCTCAAGTAAAAAGGAAGAGGAGGAAAGTAAGCAACATAATCAAAGTAAAGGCCCTACAATAACATAATCATTCTTAAAACACCAACTTTCAAGAGAAGCATAAACCGGGATCAATCTCACAATTACAAACCTAAAATGGAAAAACTAAACCACAATAACCGAGAGCTACTACCCAAAATCATGATAGAGAAAGGAACCAGAAACCTTCAATCCGCTCAGAAGAACACACAATAGTGCCTCAAAAAATACAGGACTCACTAGCCCCCCAATAATAAAAATCCAATAACCAGAGCCTCAACAGGCTAACAACCACTAATACACCGAGAACCAAAGACCATAACCAACTCTACAAAGCGACAGGAGTAATATAACCTAACTACAGTCCCAACGGCCGCCCATACCACCGAGCAACACAATCAAGTGAAAACAAACCCTCCGGTCGCCCATACAACTGTAGCGTACACTGAACACACAACAAAAAAGGGTGGAATCAGAATACCAAATGCATGATGATGATATGATGCAAAAGTAACCCGTATGTTCCCCCTCAAGTACCCTAAAGGCCCATGTAGAGGTGGGACCCATATAAGGACTCTACCCGTATACCTCTACTCTATCGTACACCCCTCCTCTTGGTGCGTGCGTTGGCCCTCAGCCAGTTTCCCAGGAACGGCAGGGTCCATGTAGGTCTACTCATCGACCACATACAAACCATGCCAATATCAAATAGTATCTCAAAACTCAGAACCTCGTAGTCCCTGCCCGGAATCAAACTGGGTCTAAAACAGTAGTAGTAATCTCAAAGACCCTCCTCAAGGGTGCCTGAAGTATATTCAGGTCTAAAATCAATAATAAGCCTCAACAACCCTATCAAAAGGGTGCCCGGAGTGTAGCCAGGTCTAAATAAGAATCAAGTCTCAAATCCCTAAACAGGGTTCCTGGCGTGTGTTTGGGTCTAAATCTGTAGAAAATCATGTCTAGTGCTATGGCCCTGCCGAGTCTATTATATGTAGAATCACTAGTGTGAAATCATCCAAATCTCATTTTATCATCATTTATACCGAAAATAGGCCCCCGAGGCTATGCAAAGTTTAGAAATCGGTGATAATAGGCACGAAGCCAAAGATAGTGGTAAAACATGCTGAAAAATCCTTTTTCATGTATGATATACTCGTAGACAATGAAGTTAGCCCAAAGTGGCTCACAAACATTCCAATAGGCCCTGCACAGGCACAAACGGTTCTACAACACGGATAGCCAGCCTAATTAGGTCACAATATCCAGGACTCGCAGATATTCCCAATTATCCCACCGTCTATGGTCCAGAGTCATAAACAAAGGTCACACGAGGCCACAAGGGTGAAATCTCAAGTCAACACGAATAATACAAACAATGTATGAAACAAACAAATAGAAAGGCGAACAAGGTCTAGGGTACCCACCTATCACAACCCACCCAAGGATACTAATGAGTGCAGTTATAGTCTATATACGCAGAGTCTAGATAGGAGAAACCATAATCTAATTGTCGTCTGATGACTAGCTGCGGGGATGGCATTGTCCAAGCTCGAACTACTCTGGAAAGCTTCAAATCATAAAACCACTATAAACACAATAATCTATGTGTTAAAATGAAACCAACGATACCCATATTGCTATAGTAATAGTCAGGTCAAAAATTGGGTCAAAGTGGCCCTGCAGGGCTCACTACCCAAAATCAGAAACGAGAAAAAGCACGATGATCACAACAATCCAGAGTGTGTGCTCCAAAAATGAGCAGATTTAGCGAAGAAAAGGGGATCAAAATAGCCCGCTCAAATAAGGATTTAAACATGGAAAATTCAAGAAATAAATCTGGAAATTAATCGAAAGTTACTTACCACAACGCGAGGAACATGCTAAGGAAGTGAAAACTCCAAACATGCAAAGATCAAGAGGGCAGTTTCTACAATAAATTATAAGCATTAGGTATCACCAACAATGGGGATTTGCAACAATGGAGAAGAAGCAACTTATTGTGAAGAAGGAACTTACCAGGGACAATGAAGAGCTAACATCTCACAACTAAATGGATTCCCCAAGCCTATGAACTAATGGGAGCAATTTGGTAGAGAGAATTATCAATGTGGAGTTGGGAAAATATAAGAACAAAGCTGAAAATATGAAGGGGAAAGGAATTTATAGCTGCAGGCCACAGGGCAGCGCCATTGGTGCTAAAACAATGTCATCACGCTAGAGGGAAGGCCGGGTGCAAGCACGCGGGCGAGCATTGGAGCGCTATTGCGCTAGCACAGTGCCGTAGGTACTGATGGGATGCACAGACTAGCGCAATCATGCTACCTCGGTGCCATTGGTATTGATGGCCCGGTCTGCAACAAAAACCTAAACTTCTGCGGGGCATTCCGGGCACAATCGGAATCCGATATTGAAAAACCAATAATGGTATTAGAGTGATAACGATGTTCTAGACTCAATAGAATTGACGAAACTTCCATATCAGGTTGTTTCAAAGGAATGTTGACCCAAGTCAACACTAGATAAAACCAACCAAACATCCAAAATGAGCCCAGCTCACCCGGGACCTGAACCAATGGTCCCTCTATCCTAAAATTGAGATTTCAGAGCTAACAACACTGATGGAATTTTCATGCGAGGCCGCTACAGGCAAGCCCTAACAATACAAGAAAGGCAAAAACACGAGAATGACCGGAAGGGTCATTACATCATCCACTACTAAAAAGGACTTTCATCCCCAAAAGTCAAGAAGGAATGGAAAAGCAAAAGCTTAACTACTGTAATACAAAGCCCGCACTACTCACTCGAACAACCCGAATAGCCTCTTCGACAGGATGACACCCTACAAAATAAGGCCAAAGAAAGAAACCAAGCCTTAACTTCATACTAGCAAAGCTAGATTCCAAACTTAAACTCTAAAATTACAAGGATCTTCCAACCCAAATTGAACCTCGAGAATCACAATCGTAAAGCACCGACACAACACCAAAACCCCAGAAGCAAGGCGATCAACACACAGAACTCGGATCCTCGAAACCACAATTAAGTGTACAATAAAAGCCATCAACCAAAAACTCTAACTCATGAACCTGTTGATATGCTAAACCCTTTTATTTTGACCCAAATCCTATTGCACCATAATCATGAAACTTCATATAAGTCGACCACTCGAGCCACCCTCGATACATCAAGAATCCACCAGAGATTTATAGTTCTCACTATACTTAACCATGAACAAAGTCACCTTTATACACAAACTCTATCAAAGTTCAAGCCATAGTCTACTAGCCTTTGCCAACCAAGATAAAAACCTTTAGCATAGCATGAAAACTAGAGTTACTTGCCCCAACTGATCAACCACTAACGAATGAACATTTTTGCTAACATCAAACTCAATAACTGAACCTAACTTAGCAACCCATTTGAACCCAACTGAAGCTTGCACACAAGAGTTAGGAAAGCATTGATGAACACCCTGTGTCAATGGAGAAATCTCCCAACTGTAGAACAAAGCCAACCCCACTGAACCATGCCAAGTCTGAATCAACAAAAAATGAACTAACCAGGGCAACCTACCCAAAGGACCTAAACCAAAACCAAGATCCTGCAAGGAGTGTGGTAAGCCTACCACGAGATCTGTAACCACCAACTAAACTCCAAACACTCGAAAAATACATGAATTCTAAAATCACCGTACAAGTCTCAACTTAGGAAGAAGTCAACCATACCGTGAATATCAAGTCAGAACACCCCATAAGCAAAGAAAGGGTGCTTGAAGTCTAAGACTGCCATTTAGATGTAGAAATTTGCATAACCCATCAATTCACCTCTTTGGCTCGAATCAATTGTTCTACTGCATCAGTGCACCATACCACCAACTCTGAAGCATGCAACATACTGAACTGCTAGTCCATACTAGCTGAGTCTAACCAACATTGGAACCCCACATAACAGAAAAACCTTGAAGAACCAAGAAACCAAGGTTTCAAACCCTCGGGATACAAAGGCGACCACCAACCTCAAAGTATTATTAGAACCCGTAATAGCCTCGCTAGTCTCAACCCGCACAATCTTATCACACATAATACACTACTGCTGAATCTCAGATTTATGTTGTTGAGTCTGTCCAACCATAGTAGAAGGAACCTCGTACTATCTAGAATACTACTGAAATCCGGAATGTCCAGACTAGCTCAAAGGTTAGCCAAGGACTAGGTGTCCAAGGCCAACTGTCACTCCATAACTGAAATAGGGGAGATAAGTTGTCCGAACTTATTTCCTTCCAACTCAAGAAGCTACAATCGAAAAGAACCAACCACAAACCATTCGGAGTAGTCTGCTAGCCCACAATTCTAAAACACAATACTAGTTGGAAACCAATACCTCTGTCGAACCACTGCATAAATCCATACACTACCGATGAACACATAGGAACTGGAGTCAGCTAGGCTCCAAATATTCCATTTGGACAAACCATAACTGCTATTGAAACCTCAAACCAACCAAGGGGAAAAGCCACTGCAAATCACAATTTGGTCGAAGAAAGGCATCAACACCCAAGCTAGTGCAAACTCTAGACCATAAACTTAGATAGCTTACTAAATCACAAAGCGCGAGCAAGGAGTCAGCACCCTTCTTCGCGAACCCAACAAAACCCCTTCCAAGGAAACCCGAACCTAACAAGCTCTCTCTCAAATGCAACCTGGAGCTGTTCTTTTAGCTCCCATAACTCTTACTAGCAATACTTGATACGACGAAATGAGGGTAAGCTGAATGCCTAACTCTACCAAAATGATATAGTCACATCTCACCCATGATACTATAGTCAATGCTTAGTCAACATGCTACAGTAGGAAGTCGACCACCATACCATAATCAACCTCTCAACTAGAGCACCACGATCAAAACTCCTACCAACTGAAACCAAGGAAAACAAGAAAACAACCCAACCATACTGCCAGAATTCCACAGTCAACCTCAACCACAATGTTATAATCAACACATAGCCAGAACTGCTATAGCCAAACACTTGATTACAATGCCATAATCAAACTCAATTCTATCAATCGAAACTTAGGACGGAAGAAAGAAACTCATCTATACTTAGAACAGTAGGAAAACACAAAAGCAACTCATACCTTCTAACTTACTAAATAAAACAACTAAGGAAGGTCGATTTAAAACACCCGAGAGAAGCAAAATTGACCAATGCTCACCAGTATAACCAACACCACTCAACTTAAGATAGGGCCTCAAACTCTGGCACTACCACCGATATTACATCAAACCCATACAAGGATCTCTAGCCACGCTAGATAAAGCCCAAGGTAACAACCATCTAGGACCACTTGAAAGGAATACCCAAGCAAGACCAAACTACAACGAACAGGAAGCGAGCTTAAACAAGACCTACCCATGAGCTACAACTCCGGGAAAACATCTCTCAAGGATAACTCACCCTATACACTACTAAAAAGTAATGATCTACCAAGAAACACACGAATAAAACTACCATCTCACACAATAAAATGACTAAACAAGTAAAACAGGAAGGCACATAAGGAAACACACAAAAGGGGAGAATCACAATGCGAGAAAGGTTATCACCAACTGAAGGTAAATAGAGTCACACCTGGATTAGTAACATCAGGAACCTCTACCTCTGGCCTATCAAGAGGGGCCTCAGACTGATAGGATCTAACTCTTGTCTGAGTAGTCAGAGCTGAAGGATCTGTTGTTCCTCACCGGGGACAAACTCTATATAGGTGACCAACCTCCCCACACTCATAACAACTGGGCTGGCTGGGATACACAATCATGGGACAATTCCTAGGAAAGTGCCCATGCTCACCACATCAAAAATAGCCTCTACCAGATAAATTCCGATGGGAAGATTTCACTGAACCTGACTAGCCACCATGACCTACACACTCTGAATACAAACCTCAAAGAATATGATTCGTACCCTGTCTACTATAATCAACATGCCCTACACAACCACTCTGTAGAACCTATGGAGCAACTAAAATTGGTCTTCTAGATAGGAAGCAATAGAACTGATCCCTAGCAGTAAATCCCCTACCTCAAGTCTGAGAACCTCGAAAATTGCCTTGACAATGGTGGTTTTTACTACTACATCTATATGCCTCAGGGCATAAACCCTGAAAAGCCCAAGCATGATAAACTACCTGAAGGAAGGTCATCCCAACTGTAACCAAGTGCTAGGTCACTAAACGGAGCGGTGAAATTAACCCTCTAACAAAGCTCTGCACCCTATCCAACTATGGAGGCACAACCCTAGAAATATGCCTAACCATCTCATGAAACATCGCCTCATACTCCAACACTGACATACTACCCTGCTGAAGAACTAGAATCCCAACTCTAAATGGAGTATCACTCGAAGAACCGGGTACTGCCCTACTAAAAAGCACTGAAACACCCACTGAAGGACTCAATGTCCTAGCTATGGTTCCCCAAAGAACTGGGGTATGTTGAAACCCTACCAGAGGCTGGGTTAAGCCCACACCCCTTATCTGATGCAATCCGCTCTCACTCTGAAGTCCCAACACTGATGGAAGCACTGAAGCAACAGACATAGAATCCTTGACATCACCCGCTGTTACACTCATCTTGGGCATCTAAAAAGGAATAAATCAACCAAAGTTTAGAAGTCAATAGAGCCGAAAATGCACGATAAGGAGACAACAAGATGGTACTCTTTCTAATAATGCCCTGCAGCCTCCTGCAGATATGATACAGACGTCATCATACCAATTCACAAGACTCTACTTAGAAACTTGCTTCTGTACCACATCACCAGTGAACCTAGGCTCTGATACCAAGCTGTCATAACCCAATTTCTTAGGCCATGATGGCACCTACAACCCTCCTAGTAGGTGAACCAATTACAATAGCCCAGAATAGATAGTAATGGGCGATTACCTAACCAACACATACAATAATCAGAAATAAGCTGAGGCAGAATATAAAGATAGACAAAGCAGAAGCAATAACCTGAATATATACATAATGATGCTACACCAACCCTAAGACTTGGTATCGATAGTACAAAAGCTTCTAATAGAATACAAGTGCTACAAGTAACAAAATGATAAGTACAACTGTCTTCGATACACAAAGAGTAACAGTATAAAAGATGAGATGTGGTCAAGCCCTGATCGTCAGGCGCTCACCCAAGTCTTGAATATCTAGAAGCTGCACGAGTCTCCATATGATCAATAGCAAAAGCCTAACTAATATCTGCACCAGAAAGATGCAGAAGTGTAGTATGAGCACCAATTGCTAAGCAATGGGTACCCAGTAGGCATCATCGACCGACTGAGCGCATATAAAATATAAAAATAGTAATAAGCATAATACAAGGAAACTATCACAGAAACAAAGAGGAAGCACAAGGAAACTAGCATGTATTAATCAAGAAGAATACAAGCAAACTATGCTAGCCACAGAAGATATACATACATAGAAACACAGGTGAAAGAAAGGAAGATGCACCTGGGATCCTTGCAACAATAGGACATATAAAAAGGTAGAGTTTAGAAACATGGCGTTATACCGGTAACCTCAAGTAAAAAGGGAGAGGAGGAAAGTAAGCCAATATAATCAAAGTAGAAGCCATACAATAAGAGAATCATTCTTAAAAAACCAACTTTCAAGAGAAGCATAAACAGGGATCAATCTCACAATTACAAACCTAAAATGGAACAACTAAACCACAATAACCGAGAGCTACCACTCAAAATCATGATAGAGAAAGGAACTAGAAACCCTCAATCATTTTAGAATACCACACAATAGTACCTAAAAAAATACAGGACTCACTAGCCCCTCAATAATCAAAATCCAATAACTAGAGCCTCAACAGGCTAACAACTGCCAATTTACCAAAAACAAAAGAGCATAACCATATCTACAAAGCGACAGGAGTAATATAAGATACCTACAATCCTAATGGCCGCCCATACAACTGAGGAACACAATGAAGTGAAAACAAACTCTCCGGCTGTCTATACACCTGAAGCGTACACTAAACACATATCAAAAAAGGGTGGAATTAGAATACCAAATGCATGATAATGATATGATATGAAAGTAACTCGTATGTTTCCCCTCAGGTACCTCAAAGGCACATGAAGAGGCGGGACCCATGGAAGGACTCTATCCGTGTACCTCTACACCACTGTACACCTATTTTCCTGGCGCATGGGTCTACCCATAGCCAGTTGCTTAGCAATGGCAGGGTCCATGAAGGTATAATCATTGACCACATACAAACCGTGCCAGTCTCAAATAGTAGCTCAAAACTCAAAACCTCATAATACCTGCCAGAAATCAAACCGGATCTAAAATAGTAGTAGTAATCTCAAAGACCCTTCTCAAGGGTGCCCAAATTATATCCAGGTCTAAAATCAGTAATAAGCCTCAACAACACTATCAAAGGGGTGCCCGGAGCATAGCCGGGTCAAAATTAGAATCAAGTCTCAAATCACTAAATAGGGAGCCCAACGTGTGTACGGGTCTAAATCTGTAGAAAATCATGTCTACAGCTATGGCCCTTCCGAGCATAGTATCAGTAGAAACACTAGTGTGAAATCATCCAAATCTTATTTTATCATCATTTATATCGACAATAGGCCCCCAAGGCCATGCAATGTTTAAAAATCGGTGATAGTAGGCCCGAAGCCAAAAATAGTGGTAAAACATGCTGAAAAAATCTTTTTCATGAATGATATGCTAGCAGACAATAAAGTTAGCCCAAAGTTGCTCACAAACCTTTCTATAGGCCCTGCATAACACAAGTGGTTCTATAACATGGATAGCCAGCCTAATAAGGTCACAATGTCTGGGACTCGCAGACATTCCCAATTATCCCACTGTCTATGGTCCAGAGTCATAAACAAAGGCCACATGAGGCCACAAGGCTGAAATCTCAAGTCAACACGAGTACTATAAATAGCATATGAAACAAATGAATAGAAAGAAGGACAAGGTCTGGGGTACCCACAATTTACAACCCACCCAAAGATACTAATGAGTGCAGTTATAGTCTAAATACGTAGAGTCTAGATAGGAGAAACTATAACCTATCTGTCGTCTGACGACTAGCTATGGGGATGGCATCGTCCAAGGTCAAACTGCTCTGAAAAGCTCCAAACCATGAAACCACTATTAACACAGTAATCTAGGCATTAAAATGGAACCAAAAATACATATAATGCTATAGTAATAGCCGGGTCAAAATTCGGGTCAAAGCGAGCCCGCGGGGCTGAGAACGCGAAATCAGAAATGGGAAAAAGCACGATGATCACAACAATCCAGAGAGTATGTGCTCCAAAAATGAGCAGATTTAGCCAAGAGAATAGGATCAAAATAGCCCGCTCAAGTAAGTATTTAAACATGGAAAATTCAAGAAATAAATCCAGAAATTAATCAAAAGTTACTCACCACAACGAGAGGAACAAGCTAAGGAAGTGAAAACTCCAAACCCATGAACATGAAAAGATCAAGAGGGCAGTTTCTACAAGAAATTCCAAGCTTTAGGAATCATCAACAATGAGGATTTGCAACAATGGAGAAGAAGCAACTTTGGGAGAAGAAGGAACTTAACAAGGACAAGGAAGAGCTAACATCTTACAACTAAATGGATTCCCCAAGGATATGAACTGATGGTAGCAATTTGGTAGAGAGAATTATCAAATTAAAGTTGGAAAAATATAAGAAAAATGCTGAAAAATGAAGGGGAAAGGAATTTATAGCTGTTGGCCGCAGGGCAGCGCCATTTGTGCTAAAACAACGCCATCGCGCAAAAGGGAGGGCCAGAAGGGCGCCATCGCGCCAGAAGAGCGCCATCGCGCTAGAAGGGCGCAATCACGCAGGCAGGCAAGCGGGTACTAGAGCACTATTGCGCTTGCACAGTGTCATCGGTGCTGATGGCAGGCATAGGCTTTACGCGATTGCGCTGCCTAGGCGCCATTGGCGCTGAAGTCCCAGCCTGTAACAAAAACCAGCAAAAACCCAAACTTCTATGGGATATTCCAGGCACAATCAAAATTCGATATTCAAAAACCAATAATGCTATTAGAGTGGAAATGATTTTTCGGACGCAACAAAATCAATGAAACATCCATATGAGGTTGTTTCGAAGGAGTGTTGACCCAAGTCAACACTAGCTAAAACCAACTGAACATCTAAAATGAGCTCGGCTTACCCGTGACCCAAACCAATGGTCCCTCTAGCCTAAACTTGACATTTCAGAGCTAACAACGCTCATAGAATTTCCATCTGAGGCTGTCTTCTCCAAATGTTGACAAAAGTTAACCCTACAAGCCCAACTGGCCTGAAAACATAGAACGAGAGAGAATTCCAAGCTAAATAGCTCCCGCGTCCTGACAAATGGTCTACCTAGACCAAAGTCCATGCTCCAAAGCTAACGGAACTGTCAAAATTAGATTTCAAGCTTGATTACCTAGAATGTTGACCGTAGTAAATGATTTCAAAAGTTTAAGCTCTAGAATAAGGAAATGGACATAAAGACCAAAGATAGAGCCTGGGCACTGAACTACCGGTCCCAGCATGTCATAAATGACTTAGGGCTACTACAATCAAGGCCTAACAGTACAAGAAAGGCAAGAACACGAGAATGACCGGAAGGGTCATTACATGGACCTTATTCTAATTATTTTTCTACATTATGTTTGGATGATGACATGAGAATTGAGTCATATGAGCTAGTGGAGAAGTGTGTAGATGAGGAACAAGGTCCTTACATTCTAAAATTTTGCATGCAAAGAGACAAAATGACATTCCTCACTTAAGAGTCAAGAAGTGCAAGATGCGACATCCTTTGCCTGGTTTCTTCATCTTCATACCACCGCCCCTTGAGCGGAGCAGAAAATTTGATGCAAAGTTAGGGATTCAATTCATAAGTTCTAAGTGGAAGAAAATGTGGTGAAGTAATGGTGTTGTGCCGCGATGTTAAATCAGGTGCTTGGTGGGATTCAACCCATTTGTTAGTGTAGCTTCTTATTTTTATTTTTATAGTGTCATATTTTTTTTTGATTTTGCAGGTTTGGGAAAGTCTGAGTACCAAATTTGAAATCTAAGGAGCATGGTTTAAGCTTAATGTGTGGGGTCGTTCATCCCTTGATAAAAATTGAAGAAACATGTTGTCAACTAGGCCCTAGTGGGCCTCAGGGATTATTTCTCACCCTTATTCTTCATCTTTTTCTATCAATAGCTTTGGTGACAAAGTATGATTTTAAGTGTAGGAGGGGGATTCTTCTGATAATTGTGAGTTTTAGGGTGAGTATGCCATAGGGGTTTATTTTATTTGAAAAAAAATGCAATTTTTTTTAGTTTCTTTTAGAGGCATATCTCATTCACCCCTTGGTTTTTCTTTTCGGTTCTTTTCCGAGGGGGTGCCCTTTGAATCGGATATTTTTATTTTTTTAGGAGTTGTTTTTGTTTTATTTTTAAGTCATAGGTAGAGAAATTTTCTCGACGATGGATGGATGACGATCGTCTTGAGGGAAAATTAGTCATAGGAAGGAGAAGGATTAGAAACCATAGCCTTTTGAATTCTAGGTACTTCGCCAAAGTATACACTAGACGTCATGGGTAATTCACTCAAAAGAAGCATAAAAAGTAGGAAACTTCATTTAGAGACGCATAGGCTCTTTAACTTGACTCAAAGAACATAAAGATGGGCTTAATAATGTTAATTCATTCAATTTGGTTGTGTTGTGAATATGATGTTTTAGGAAGCCTATTTTGAACCATTGTGCCATGTGTGGTGAGTGTTAGTTATGTTTATTGTATATCTTAACATCTAGAACTTGTCCTGCGTGTGAATGAAATAAAACATAGTGTTGAATTGTGGGATATGATCAAGGCATTTCTTTGTAAGACACTTCTTTTAACTATTGTTTGTGACACCTTTACATTATCCGTAGTTAAGCCCATTTGAGCTTTGAGTCTATTTCTTTGACTAGCTGCATATTTAGCCTATTCCCCTTTATTTGATTATCCTATGTTTATTTGATCCAAAGAGTCCCTAATGTACTTTGTAGTTGAAAGACTTAAAGGAAGAAGGGAACAAAAGAGAAAATGTAACAAGATAGAGGGAGATTGTTGTGGTAAGAAAAAGAATTAGATGTGGTGCCCTTGTGAAAAATAATTTGTATGTTAGTAGTAAGGAGAGGAAAAACAAATAAAAATAAAAATAAAAGTTAGAAAAATCTCATTGCTAGAAATAAGTGAATGAAGGTTAAGGGCAATAAACCAAGAAAAAAGGGGGGGATCTTGAAGGGAAACATGAACATAAGTTGAAGTTGAGGTGATATAAAGAAAAGAGTGAAAAGCTTAAAGTAAGCGTCTTAAAGTGCATAGGGAAGGTAGTCACTATTGGCCAAAGTGTTCCTACCCGCCCCTTAGCTGACATTACAACATGTAAAAGTCTTTTTGATTCTACAATTTTGATGCTTTGTTAATAGAGTATTATACTAAGGGCAAGCCTATGGCTTGTCTTGTATGCATAAAACTTTCTTTGAAAAAGTGAGCAAATTTCTTATCTATAGGCCCAAATTTGAATATGAATGTATGATGTGAGCAAGGGGCATCTCTCTTAAATGTGAGGGCACAAAATGGTGAGACGTTTGTGTACTAATGATGGCCATATTCACATGTGATCATGTTGGACTTATTTTTAATGAAGAGTCAATTTTAGAGGTTGTGTGGTTTCAATGAAGGTTCTGTGAAAATATGATTCATGTATGCATGTTGAGTGGATTATGGGTCATGATTAAACTGTCGAGTTAACTTGAGTGTGAGTAGACCTATTCAATTGATATCTTAATATGTGAAATTTTGTAGGGTGTGTAGTGATTTGTTCAAGAATGAACAAAGGTTTAAGTGTGCGGTGGTGATCTTGGGCGTGTTTATATGCCCGCTTTCCTCATTTACCCATATTTTAGCCTTGTTTTTAGGGAAAAAGTGATGTATATACCCATGATTATTTGCATATTCTATATTATGAGCTAATATATGTGATTAGATGCTTTGCAGGGAAAAATTGGAGAAAAATAACCCATGAGTGCTAAAATGAAAGCATAAAAGCATTGGAAAGAATTTAGCAAAGTTCCGGGCGAAAAAGAGAGCAAACAAGAAAATCTGGGTTGTGGCGCATTGGTGGTGTGCCACGTTATCCCTCAAACTACTGATGGGTGTGACTGGAGTTATGGTGGTGTGCCATGCTAGGACCAAAACTTCAGAAGGAAGGTAGTGGCGCCTTACTGGCGCGACGTACTAGAGGCTACTCGGCAAGATTTTCCAGCTTTCTCCTATTCTGAATCCAAGTAGGAAAAGGGGTTATTTTCCTCATACTCTATAAATACATCTTAAATCATGATTTTTACATAACTTTTGACCTACGAAGAGCTAGGAGCTGCCGTGGAGGCCAAATAATTTTGGTTTAATCTTTTCTTATCCTTTACTATTTATTTTTACGTTTTTCTTTTGATGAATTGTTGTAATTGCTCCATGTCTATGTGGAGTTAAACTTCTCGTTCTAGGATTGTGGTAGCTTCATGATTGTTGTAGTAGACTCTTGATTTGATTCTTATGATTATCATATTAGTTCTTCTTGTATTCTTGAGCTTACTATTTTAATGCTTCGCGATCATTAAAATAAACTTATAATCTTGTTGTGAATCCGGAAGAAGGATCAATAAGATAGAACGAGGAATATAAGGAGCAAGATCTCTCTTTTGTAACGCAAAGATTAGATTTGTGGCTAGGATAGGAATATACCTAGAACGACTTGCTTGGTTACAAAATGTGAAGACATATAAATGCATTCGAAATAGAATATCACATCCCCGCTCAATGATGTAGTTGTGAGGCTATTCTCGATAGACGATTAGAGGCTCGGAAGAACATAATCATGTCATCAACCCCGTAAATAAACAATTACATAAACAAACAAGTCAATGATATTTCCTAATTAACATGATCGTTAGTGAATCCATAATCCTAGATCGATTTCATCACATTGATTACGTGAAAATCTTCTCTTTATTTGGTTAATTATTCATAAGTTAAATTCTTCTTTTTATTTCTAAATTAGTTAATCATATATTCATCTTTGGATTTTTACGCTTGAATAAATAATTAGAACTAGTTTAATTTAGTAAAATAGTTAATTGACAAGTCCATGTCGATACTATATCTGAACTCTCAATCCTATATTACTTGTATGACCGTGTACACTTGCGTGTGCATTGTGACGCAACAATGTCTTAGGACTTCTAACTCTTTGTATGTTGGGAGATATACCCGTTTCAAGTCATATCATATACGAGCTTATTTGAAATGGTCTAGCACTTCAAATGGCTTGATATAAGTGTACCTTTGTATAATTATCCATTTACATCCTTATTCTCTAGTTCATACTAATTCATTGATTTTTATGAGTTGCACACGATCTTAAGTTCCGGGCATCACATGAGTGCACAAGGATTTTAAAAGGAGGTTTGCAATTTTATTACATGCATATAATTAAAGGGAGCACTATAGTTTTTTTTATATATATGTTGTAATGGCCCTTTCAGTCATTTACGTGTTCTCACTCTTCTTGTAATGTTAGAGCTTTCCTGTAGCGACCCTAAGTCATTTATGGCTTGCTGGGACCGGTAGTTCGGTGCCCGGGCCGTTTGTTTGATCTTTCTAGACGTACCTTATTTTAGAGCTTTAGGCTTTTGGAAATTGTTGACTTTAGTCAACATTCTAGGTGAACGTTCTTGGAATCGAATTCTGACAGTTCGGTTAGCTCCGGAGCGTGGGCTTTGGTCTAGATGGACCTTTGGTCGTGATTCAGGATCTTTTCATCTTGGAATTCTCTCTCATTTTGTGTTTTCAATCCAGTTGGGCTTGTTTGGTTGACTTTGGTCAACATTCAGAGAAGACGGCCACAGATGGAATTTCCGTCAGCACCATTAGCTCCAAAATGTTGAGTTTAGGCTAAAGAGACCATTGGTTTGGGTTCCGAGGCTTCCAGTCTTGATTTCGGCCATTGGGTTCCATTTTGGAAATAGTTGGCTAAAGGTTGATTTTGAGCGTGGGGCTCACTTTTCATTAAATCGACCTCCGATGGGATTTTCATTGATTCCATTGGTTCTGGAATGCCGTTTCTAGTCAAATATATCTGGTCGTTTGTCTTTGCGGGACCCCAAATGCGTTCCTCGGGACCCAAAGTGTGAAAATCTGCGCATGAACAGCTGGTTGTTGTCATAAAACTTTTTTCTCTTGGCATTCGCGGAGGGCTGGCCGCATTCGCGAAGGCCATTTTCCAGCTGCCCCAACTTTTTTCTTTGCGTTCGTGGGCCTTCCCCGCGTTCACGAAGGGCATTTAACCAGCAACACCTTTTGCTCTTCGTAAAGGCGATGCCTTGGCCGCGTTTGCGAAAAGTAATTTTCAGCAGCTATTTAAGCTGAGCTTCAGCGATTTCCAGCCATTTGTTCTTATTTCACTCTATTATAAATCACCAAAAACACTCCCTAAACTTCTCCAAATCATTTCCTAGCTTCAGGAAATCATTGTTCTTCGATAATCTGTGGTTCCTCGTCAATTGGTAAATCTTCTTCCCCGACCTTTTCTTCTCTTAATTTCAATAAATCCTCCATTGTTGTTCATGTTCAAATCTTGGGATTCTTGTAGAAATCATCCTCGTTTGTGATTGCATGATCGTGGACTCACCCAATTTACCTCCTTGGCAAAAATTCTCGCATTTTGGTAAGCTTCCTTGCCCCATTTACGGATTTAATTCTTGAAATTCCTCGTTTAATTCTTGGCTTGAGCGGGCTGTTTGGAGCCACATTTTCGGTCCGATTCTACTCGTATTTTGAGAAAGTGCTCCCAGGAAGGTAAGAACACGTGTTTTTTTTTCTAGTTTTGGGTTGCAGGGCCCACGGGCCCGTTTTTGACCCAAATTTTGACCCGGGTATGTTTATGACATTATGGGTATCGTTAGTCTTGTTTTTACGTATAGATTATTCTTTTGATAGTGGGGCAGCTTGTGCATACTTCTGCGGGGAGATAGGCTCCGGTCTTGTGGATTGGATTGTGCGCGCATGCTCCGCTTTTTCGATAAGTTACGGTTTACCCTTTTTAGACTGAGTTTGTTAGATAATGTATATATGTATGTTACTGGAACTCTAGGTTGGATTTTAGACAGACTTTAGGCTTGAATCCTCTATATCATGTTAATTGGCCATTTCAGATTTTTAGCACTAGTACTACATGTTATCCTTAGCCTAGGAGCTTGTTTCTTCTGTGTGACTAGTCTAAGACCCATAGCATGCTTTTAGGAGGTTTTAGTGGTAGAGTAGATGCGTGTAGTTGTTTTCATGGTTATCTTTTTGTTATTTCTGGCTTTTACTGGTTGTGTGTAAATTATGGGCCCGAGGCCACAGCTTGGATTTGGACGGAGTCCCAAGTCAGTTTTCCTTGGTTGGAAGGTGTTTTGCCCTGAATTTCCTTGTGGTGTGATATATTCTGTGATTTTGGGACATTGTATATTCATATTGCATTTATACATCTACGGCACAGAAAGGAAAGGTTTTCGAGGCTTTTGGTTTGAAACTTGAGTAATTTGTGATATTCATGGATTTCAAATTTTAAAGGAGTTTTACTGGATTTTTAACACTTGTTTTGGAACAGAAAGGGATAACACTACTTTCATGCCGGTCCGAGGGGTATTCCTGGATCTTTTCTCTACTATACCTATTTTTATATACATTTGTCTTACGAGGTATTTTCGGGCTAATACTATTATGCACTCTTATGTTCCTATTTTTATATACATAGTTCGATGAGGTATTTTTGGGCTAATACTATTATGCACTCTTATGTGCCTATTCTTATAAGCATAGTCCAATGAGGTATTTTTGGGCTTATACAATTCATGTACATACGCATAGTACGATGAGGTATTTATGGGCTTATACTATTCATATACATATGCATAGTCTGATGAGGTATTTTTGGGCTTATACTATTAATATATATATGCATAGTCCGATGAGGTATTTTTGGGCTTATATCATCATGCACTCATACATCACATCATACCCCATTGCATTGCATTGGTTTGAGAACACTTGGATTATTGGTTTCCTAGATTGATTCTGTTATTTGTTCCTTCTCGTTAGTTTGATTCGTTCCCTTTTTTGTCTTATAACTAGATTTAGGTGGATCCCTGTATTGTTGCTTACTTTCCTGTAATGTATTACTTATATATTATCTCTCTGTACTCGATCGGCCTATGATGCCTACTGAGTACCCATTGCCTTGGTGCTCATACTACACTTCTACATCTTTTTGGTGCAGTTATTAGTTGAGTTTTCATCGTTGGTCGCATTAGAGACTCGTGCAGGTTTTAGGGATATTCGAGAAAAGGGTGAGTGCCTGACAATCGGGGCCAGACTATATCTCATTTTTTGTACTGTTACTCTTGTATATTCGGAGACAGTTGTACTTATCTTTTGTTACTACTAGCACTTGTACTCTATTATAAGATTTTGTACTATCGATACCAAGTCTTGGGGTTGGTGTAGTTTCTTTATGTATATTTTGAGTTATTTCTTCCGCTTGTCCTATCTTTACTTTTTGCTTCCGCTTATTTCTGCTCATTGTGCGTATTGGCTAGGTAGTAGCCCATTACTAACTATTCCAGGCTACGGGGATTTGTTCGCCTATCGGGGGGTTGTAGGTGCCATTATGACTTGAGAAATAGGGTCGTGACATTTGGTATTAGAGCTCTAGGTTCACCGGTGTCGTGGTACATAAGTAAGTGCCTATGTAGAGTCTCACGGATCGGCAGGATACCATCCGTATCCTATCTGCGAGGGGCTACAGGGCATTGTTAGGAAAAGTTTCATCTTCTTGGCTCCTTATCGTGCGTTCCTTGCTCTATTGACTTCTAAACTTTGGTTGTTTCATTCCTTCTCAGATACCTAAGATGAGTTCAATAACGGGTGGTGTCGAGGCTTCTGTGCCTATTGCTTCAGTGCTTCCATCAGCGCTGGGACTTCAGAGTGAGAGTTTACTGTATCAGATAGGAGGTGTAGGACCAGCCCAGCCTTCGATTGGATTCATGGCTACCCTCATTCTTCAGTACACCATGTCCAGGACTCTGAGTCCTCCGATGGGTGTTTCAATACTAGGTTCTTCCAGTGGTGCTTCATCTAGGATTGAGCGTCCAGTTCTTCAGCAGGGTTGTATGTCAGTATTGGACTATGAGGCAAGATTTCACGAGATGGTTAGGAGTACTGCTAGGACTGTGACTACAGAGTTTGACATAGTTAAGAGCTTTATTGAAGGGTTGATTTCACCACTCCGTATGGCGACCAAACACTTGGTTATAGTTTTGACTACCTTCCTTCAGGTGGTTGATGATGCTTGGTCTATTGAGAGGTTGTGTCACGAGGCATATAGAGGTAGCGATAAGAGGCGTCGCTGTCAGGGAAGTTTCTAAGGTTTGCATTCAGAGCATGTAGGTCGGGGTGGCTAGTCAGGTTTGGCCAAATTCTATCATCGAGGTGCTTATGGTAGTGGTTGTTATACTTGTGGTGAGAGGGTACACCTCTCTAAGATTTGTCCAAGATTTAAAGAGTTCCACCCCTTTCATGTTCCAGCTTCATGAGGTACTCATTCAGGTCACACAGTTCATTGTAGTCATTCGGACCTGGCTAGGTCTGTATAGCAGAGTACGGTCAGTCGGGGTTGTTTAGAGTATGGAGATATAGGCCATTTTTCTAGGGAGTTCCCTTCAGTGCATCACCCTAGGTGACATGATAAGATGGTTCAGGCCCCCAGGGCTCTAGCACCATCTGCTAGGGGTGGTGCATAGGGTAGTAGGGGTGGTCCATGGATGGTGAGAGATGGATTTCAGCCAGGTGGTTTAGATATCCATCCAGAGTTGTCAAGCACCGTGCGTCAGAGCAAGGTTTCCTTTGGTTGCTCCGGTTGTGGAGTAGTTGGTCACTATGTTCTGAATTTTCTCCGGTGAGAGACGATCGAGCCTTCAGCTTTGACTTCTCAGTCTAGAGTTAGATCCCATCAGTTTGATGCCCCTCCTTGTAGGCCAGAGGTAGAGGTTTATGATATCGTTGCTCCAGGTAAGACTTTTGTTGCCTTTGGCTAGTGATAGTACTGTTTGCGTATGATTCTATCCCTTTTTTCATAGTTTTTGTTTTATGCCCACTTGTTGCTTGTTTAGTTGTTTGACTACTTGAGTTGTGGTGTTTATGCATGTATTTTTGTGGTACATTATTCCTTAGTAATGGATGGGGGAGAGTTATCCTTGGTAGGTGTTTACCCAGAGTTGTAGCTTGTGGGTAGCTCTTTTTAGTCTTTTCTGGTGGGTCTTGTTCCCAGCTCATCTTGGTTCTCGATTGGGTTGGAGTCTCCCTTTCCTAGCGGTCCTAGATTGTTGTTACCTAGGTTGTAACTAGCTTTTGCTAGAAATCCTTGTGTTGGTTTGGTGTTACCGGTGGCGATGCCGGAGTTTGAGATTTTTCCTTAAGTTAAGAGGTGTTGGTTATACTAGTGAGCATTGATTGGTTTTCTTTTCTCGGGTGATTAGAGTTGACCCTCTTTGTTTGGTTGGTTTACGAGGTTGGTAGGTAGGTGGATTGTTCCCTTAGTCTCCTACAGTTTCTTGTCCGGTTGGGCTATTTCCCCAGTCCTAGTTGGAATGAGTTTTGACTATGGTACTCTGGTTGATTTTTTATATTATGACACTGTGGTCGATTGTTGGACTCTATCATTTTGGCTGAGTGTTGACTGCAACGTCGAGGTTGAGTTGTATTGATAGTTTTTTGATTAGGTTGGGCATTTGGCCTATTCTTCTCCTGCCTTATTAAGTTCCAACAAATATAGAGGTAGGAGCTAAGGGAATGGCTCCAGGTTTATTGGGAAGAGTTTGTGAAAGTTTATCGCATGCTAAGGAAAGGTTTGGTTTACTGAAACAGAAGGAATCAGACTCCTTATTCGGTCATATGTGTTGTGGTAGCTATCGAGGTAATGACTGAGAGATTGTTTTGGGTTATGGGTTGGTGACTTGATTCAACCATCTAGAGATTGTAGTGGGTTTTACTTCGATTGGTTAGAGATTTAGGTAATAGCTATGGTTTTGGAAAATTGTGTATTCATGGCCTAGTCGGCTCTAGTTCTATTAGTGTTCTTCGATGGTGGATGAGTCTACTTACGGGTTTCGATAGAGTCATTGATCGGCAAATGAGGTTGAGTTTTAGAATAGTGGGTTGGCAAACTACTCCGGATGGTTCGTGGTCGGTTCTTCTTGGTTGGAGCTTCTTAGGTAAGAAGGTAATGAGTTCAGACAACTTAGCTTCCCCATTTCAGTTGTGCAGTAACAATTGGCCTTGGACACCTAGTCCTTGGCTAACCTTTGAGTTAGGCTGGACATTCCATATTTCGGCGGTGTTCTAGATAGTACGAGGTTCTTTCTACCATGGATAAACAGACTCAACAGTGTGAATTCGAGATTCAGTAGTGGTGTTTGCTATATGTGATCAGGTTGTGAGGGTTGAGGCTAGCGAGGCTATTTTGAGTCCTGTTGATACTTAGAGACTGGTGGTCGCCATTCGTTTGCCGAGAGTTGGGAAGATTATTTAGTGGATTCTTCTAGGGTTATATTTTATGTGGGGTTCCAGTGTTTGTTAGACTCTTCCATTGTGGACTAGAAGTTTGGTGTGTTATATACTTCAGAGATGGTGGTATGTGTGCTGATCTAGTAGAGCGGTTGATTCGAGCCAAAGGGATGAGTTGAAGTTATATGCAAATTTCTATGGCTAGATGGAAACTTTGAATCCCAAGGACCTTTTCCTTTGCTCTCAGGGTGTTTTGACTTGATATTCATGGCATGGTGGACTTCTTCCTGAGGTGAGATTGGTAAGATGACATAAAATAAGAATTGTGTAAGAATATTTGGAGTTGCAGCGGTATTCTAAGATTTTGGAGCTTAACTAGTGATTTTGATCTTCGTCGTAGGCTTGCCACACTCCTTGTAGAGGCTTGGTTTTGGGTTTTGGTTTATTGGGCCGGTTGCCCTGGTTCATTCACTTCCAATTGACTCAGACTACGTATGGTGCAGCAGTTGGGTTCGTTCTACAGGTTGGAAGTTTCTCTGTCAACACAGGGTATTCATAAAGTGTTCGTTCATTGGTTAGTGGCCAGTCGGGCCAGGTAATTCCAGTCTTCGGTGATATGCTACGGGTTCATGAGTTGGAGTTTGGGGTTGATGGCTCTTCTGGTAAATTTGGTCATGTTTTGGAAGGTTTGAATTTTGTGTATTGGTCGCCTTGCTTCTCTGGTTTTGGCATTATGTCGATGCTTTTTGGTTAAGAATCTCAAGGTTCAATTTGGGTTGGCAGATCTTTGGTTTTTTGGAGTTTAAGCTTGGAATCTAGCTTGGCTTGTAATAAGCTTAGGCTTGGTTGCTTTCTTTGGTTCTTTTCTGTTGGGTGCCGTCCGGTCGAGGAGGCTACCCAGGGTGTCCAAGAGAGTAGTACGGGCTTTGTATCCGCTGTTCTTGTAATCTTTAGTCTATCCTTCTTTCCTGACTTTTGGGGATGAAAGTCATTTTAGTAGTGGATGATGTAATGACCCTTTCGGTCATTTACGTTTTGTTGCCCTTCTTGTACTGTTAGAGCTTGCCTGTAGCGGCCCCATGTCAATATGCTGGGACCGGTAGTTCGGTGCTCGAGCCTTTTGTTTGGTTTTTTTGGCCGTTCCTTGTTTTAGAGATTTAGGCTTTTGGAAATCGTTGACTTCAGTCAACATTCTAGGTGAATGTGATCGGAATCAAATTCCCATAGTTTCGATAGCTCTGGAGTGTGGGCTTTGGTCTAGAGGGACCTTTGGTTATGATCCGACAGTTTTTAGCTCAGAATTCTCTCTCATTCTGTGTTTTTAAGCCAGTTGGGCTTGTTTGGTTGACTTTGGTCACCATTCAAAAAGGACAACCTTGGATAGAAATTTTGTCAGCTCCCTTAGCTCCGAAATGTCGAGTTTAGGCTAGAGGGCCCATTGGTTTGGGTCCCGAGGCTTCCGAACTTGATTTTGGCCATTGGGTTCCATTTTGGAAATAGTTGGCTAAAGGTTGATTTTGGGAGTGGGCCCCACTTTTCATTAAGTCGACCTCCGATGGGATTCTCATCAATTCCATTGGATCCGAAATACCGTTTCTAGTCAAATAGCTCTGGTCGTTTGGTTTCACGGGACCCTGGATGCATTCCTGGGGACCCAAAGTGTGAAAATATGCCCTTGAACAGCTGGTTGGTGTCTTAGCACTTTTTGCTCTTCGCGTTAGCGAAGGGCTTGCCGCATTTGCGAAGGCCATTTTCCTGCCGCCCCAACTTTGTTCTTTGCTTTTGAGGGCCTTGGTCGCGTTCGTGAAGGGCATTTGGCCAGCCATACCTTTTGCTCTTAGCGAAGGAGACGCCTTGGCCGCGTTCGCGAAGAGTAATTTTCAGCAGCTATTTCAGCTGAGCTTCAGTGTTTTCCAGCCATTTTTTCTTCTTTGTCATTATTATAAATCACCAAAAACACTCCCTAAACTGCTCCAAATCATTTCCTAGCTTCGGAAAATCGTTGTTCTTCGATAATCCGTGGTTCCTCGTCAATTGGTAAGTCTTCTTCCCCGACCTTTTCTTCTGCTAATTCCAATAAATCCTCCATTGTTGTTCATGTTCAAAGCTTGGGATTCTTGTAGAAATATGCCCCGTTTGTGATTGTATGATCATGGACTCACCCAATTTACCTCCTTGGCAAAAATTCTCACATTATGGTAAGCTTCCTTGCCCCATTTCCGTACAATTCCTCGTTTAATTCTTGGCTTGAGCGGGATTTTTGGAGCACCATTTTGGGTTCGATTCTGCTCATATTTTGAGCAAGTGCTCCCGGGAAGGTAAGGAACACGTGTGTGTTATTGTTTCTGGTTTTGGGTTGCGAGGCCCACGGGCCCATTTGTGACCCAAATTTTGACTCGGTTATGTTTATGACATTATGGGTATCGTTAGTCTTGTTTTGACGTATAGATTCTTGTTTTGATAGTGGGGCAGCTTGCGGATACTTCGTCGACTTTTCCGGTAGGTTACGGTTTACCCTTTTTAGACTGAGTTAGTTAGATAATGTATATATGTATGTTACTGGAATGCTAGGTTGGATTTTAGACAGACTTTAGGATTGAATCATGTATATCATGTTAATTGGCCAATTCGTATTTTTAACACTAGGACATCATGCTATCCTTAGCCTAGGAGCTTGTTTCTTCTGTGTGAGTAGTCTAAGACCCTTAGCATGCTTTTAGGAGGTTTTAGGGGTAGAGTAGATGCCTGTAGTTGTTGTCATGGTTATCTTTTTTTATTTCTGGCTTTTACTGGTTGTGTGTAAATTATAAGCCCGAGGCCATAGTTTGGATTTGGATGGAGTCCCAGGTCAGTTTTCCTTGGTTGGAGAGTGCTTTGCCCTGAATTTCCTTGTGTGTGATATATTCTGTGATTTCGGGACATTGCATTTTCATATTGCATTTATACACCTGTGGCACATAAAGGAAAGGTTTTTGAGGATTTTGGTTTGAAACTTCAGGATTTTGTGATATTCATGGATTTCAAATTTTAAAGGAGTTTTACTGGGTTTTTAACACTGGTTTTGGAACAGAAAGGGATAACACTACTTTCATGCCGGTCCGAGAGGTATTCCTGGATCTTTTATCCACTATACCTATTTTTATATAATAGTTCGATGAGGTATTTCTGGGCTAATACTATTATGCACTCTTATGTGCCTATTCTTATACGCATAGTACGATGAGGTATTTCTGGGCTTATACTATTCATGTACATACACATAGTCCAATAAGGTATTTCTGGGCTTATACTATTCATGTACATGCACATAGTCCGATGAGGTATTTCCAGGCTTATACTATTCATATATATATGCATAGTCCGATGAGGTATTTCTAGGCTTATATCATCATACACTCATACATCACATCATACCCCATCACATTGCATTGGTTTGAGTGCACTTGGATTGTTGGTTTCCTGGATTGATTCTATTATTTGTTCCTCTCGTTATTTTGATTTGTTCCCTTTTTGGTTTTATAACTAGATTTAGGTGGATCCCTGTATTTTTGCTTACTTTCCTATAATGTATTACTTATATATTATCTCTCTGCGGTCGGTCGGCCTATGATGCCAACTGAGTACCGTTGTCTTGGTGCTTATACTACACTTCTGCATCTTTTTGGTGCATTTATTAGTTGAGCTTTCACCGTTGGTTGCGTTAGAGACTCGTGTAGCTTTTGGGCATATTAGAGACCAGGGTGAGCGCCTGACTATCGGGGCTTGACTATATTTCATCTTTTGTACTGTTACTCTTTTATATTCGGAGACAGTTGTACATATCTTTTGTTACTTCTAGAACTTGTACTCTATTAGAAGCTTTTGTACTGTCGATACCATGTCTTGGGGTTGATATAGTTTCTTTTTGTATATATTTTGAGTTATTGCTTTCGCTTGTCCTATCTTTACTTTCTGCTTCCACTTATTTCTGCTCATTGTGCGTATTGGTTAGGTAGTATCCCATTACTAACCGTTCTGGGATACGGGGATTGGTTCACCTATCGAGGGGTTGCAGATGCCATCATGATCTGAGAAATCAGGTTATGACAGTTGGTATCAGAGCTCTAGGTTCACCAGTATCGTGGTACAGAAGCAAATGCCTACGTAAAGTCTCGCAGATCGGTACGATGACATCTGTATCTTATCTGCGGGAGGCTACAGAGCATTGTTAGGAAAAGTTTAATCTTTTTGGCTCCTTATCATGCATTCCTGGCTCTATTGACTTCTAAACATTGGTTGTTTCATTCCTTCCCAGATGCCTAAGATAAAATCGACAGCGGGTGGTGTCAAGGCTTCTGTGCCTGTTGCTTCAGTGCTTCTATCAGTGTCGGGACTTCAGAGTGAGAGTTTACTGCATCAGATAGGAGGTGTGGGACCATCCCATCCTCCGATTGGATTCATGGCTACCCAAGTTCTTCAGGACACCGTGGCCAGGACTTTGAGTCCTCTGGTGGGTATTTTAGTACCTGATTCTTCGAGCAGTGCTTTAGCTAGGCTTGAGCTTCCAGTTCTTCAGCAGGGTTGTATGTCGGTATTGGACAATAAGGAAAGATTTTACGAAATAGTTAGAAGTACTACTAGGACTATGCCTATAGAGTTTGACAGAGTTCAATGCTTTGTTGAAGGGTTGATTTCACCACTCCGTATGGTGACCGAACACTTGGTTATAGTTGGGACTACCTTACTTCAAGTGGTCAATCAAGCTTGGGCTATTGAGGGGTTGTGTCACGAGGCATATAGAGGTAGTGGTAAGAGGCATTGCTGTTAGGGAAGTTTCTAAGGCTTGCATTCATAGCATGTAGGTCATGGTGGCTAGTCAGGTTTGACCGGATTCTCTCATCGAGGTGCTTCTTGTAGGGGTTGTTATACTTGTGGTGAGCGGGGACACCTTGCTAGGACTTGTCTGAGATTCAGAGAGTTCCACCCCCTCTGTGTTCTATCCTCACGAGGTACTCATTCAGGTCCTAAAGTTCATGGTAGTCATTCGGATCTGGCCAGGTCTGTATAGCGGAGTATGGTTGGACGGGGTTGTTTTGACTATTGAGAGATAGGTCACTTTGCTAGGGAGTTCCCTTCAATGTAGCACCCTAGGCAACGTGATCAGATGGTTAAGGCCCCCAGTGCTCCAGCACCACCAGCTAGGGGTGATACACCGGGTAGTAGGGGTGGTCCCCCGATGGTGAGAGATGGCTTTAATCCAGGTGGTTCAGATATCCGTCAAGAGTTGTCAGGCTCTATGCATCAGAGCAAGGTTTCCTTGGGTTGCTCCGATTGTGGAGAGGTTGGTCACTATGTTCAAAATTATCCCCGATGAGGGACGGTCAAGCCTTCAGCTTTGACTTCTCAGTACAGAGTTAGATCCTATCAGTTCGATACCCCTTTTGGTGGGACAGAGGTAGAGGTTTATGATATCGTTGCTCCAGGTAAGACTTTTGTTGCATTTGGCTAGTGATAGTATTATTCGCGTATGATTCTGTCCCTTCTTTCATAGATTTGCTTTTATGCCTAACTGTTGCTTGTTTAGTTGTTTGACTACTTGAGTTGTGGTGTTTATGCATGTATTTTCGTGGTACATTATTCCTTAGTAGTGGATGGGGGAGAGTTATCCTTGATAGGTGTTTACCCAGAGTTGTAGCTTGTGGGTAGCTCTTGTTAGTATTTTTTTCTGGGTCTTGTTCCCAGCTCGTCTTGGTTCTCGACCGGGTTGGAGTCTCCCTTTTCTAGCGGTCCTAGATTGTTATTACCTAGGATGAATCTAGCTTTTGCTAGAAATCCTTGTGTTGATTTGGTGTTATCGGTGGCTGTGCCGGAGTTTGAGCTTTTGCCTTAAGTTGAGAGGTGTTGGTTATGCTAGTGAGCATTGATTGGTTTTATTTCCCTGGGTGATTAGAGTTGACCCTCTTTGTTTGTTTAGTTTATGAGGTTGGTAGGTAGGTGGATTGTTTCCTTAGTCTCCCTTAGTTTCTTGTCTGGTTGGGTTGTTTCCCCAATCCCAGTTGGAATGAGTTTTGACCATGGTACTCTGGTTGATGTTTTAATTATGGCAACATGGTCGAGTGTTGGAGTTTAAATTTTTGGCTGAGTATTGACTACAATATCGGGGTTGAGTTGTGTTCATACTTTTTCGATTAGGTTGGGCATTTGGACCATTATTCTCCTGCGTTAATAAGTTCTAACAAATATAGAGGTAGGAAATAAGGGAATGGCTCCAGGTTTATTGGGAATAGTTTGTGAAAGTTCATCGAATGCTAAGGAAAGGTTCGGTTTAGTGAAACAAAAGGGATTTGACTCCTTGTTTGGTCATATGTGTTGTGGTAGCTACCGAGGTGATGACTGAGAGATTGCTTTAGGGTATGGGTTGGTGACTTGATTCGACCATCTATAGATTGTAGTGGGTTTTACTTTGATTGGTTTGAGATTTCAGTAACAACTATGGTTTTGGCATATTGTGTATTCATGGCTTAGTCGGCTCCAGTTCTATTAGTGTTCTTCGATGGTGGATGAGTCTACTTATGGCTTTCAAAAGAGGCATTGATCGGCAAATGAGGTTGATTTTCAGAATCATAGGTTGGCAAACTACTCTGGATAGTTCGTGGTTGATTCTTCTCGATTGCAGCTTCTTGGGTAGGAAGGTAATGAGTTCAGACAACTTAGCCTCCCCATTTTAGTTGTGCAGTGACAGTTGGCCTTGGACACCTAGTCCTTGGCTAACCTTCGTGTTAGGATGGACATTCCAAATTTCAGTGGTGTTCTAGATAGTAAGAGGTTCCTTCTACCATGGTTAGATAGACTCAGTGGTGTTAGTTTGAGATTCAGCATTGATGTATGCTATATGTGATCAGGTTGTGAGGGTTGAGGCTAGCGAGGTTATTTTGAGTAATGTTGATACTTAGAGACTGGTGGTCGCCATTCGTGGGTGGATTCTTCCAGCGTTATCTTTTATGTGGGGTTCCAGTGTTTGTTAGACTCTTCCATTGTGGACTAGAAGTTTTGTGTGTTATATGCTTCAGAGAGGGTGGTCTGTGTGCTGATCCAGTAGAGCGGTTGATTCGAGCCAAAGGGATGATTTGAAGTTATATGCAAATTTCTATGCCTAGATGGCAACTTTGAATCCCAAGCACCTTTTCCTTTACCCTCGGGGTGTTTTGACTTGAGATTCATGGCATGGTGGACTTCTTCCCATGGTGAGCTTTGTAAGACAACTTCAAATAAGAATGGTGTACGAATATTTGGAGTTGCAGCGGTATTCTCAGAGTTTGGAGCTTAACTGGTGATTTTGAACTTCGTGGTAGGCTTGCCACACTCCTTGTAGAGGCTTGGTTTTGGGTTTTGGTCTGTTGGGCTGGTTGCCCTGGTTCATTCACTTCCAGTTGACTCAGACTCAGCATGGTGCAACAGTTGGGTTCATTCTACAGGTTGGAAGTTTATTCGTCAACACATGGTATTCATATGTGCCTTTTGTAACTTTGGTGTGAGGATTTACAGTCGTATTCAGATGGGTTGTTCAGTGGGGTTCTATTATTTAGTTTGATGTTAGCGAAAGTGCTCGTTCATTGGTTAGTGGCCAGTCAACCCAGGTAACTCTAGTCTTCAGTGATATGCTACAGGTTCATGAGTGGAAGTTTGGGGTTGATGGCTCTTCTAGTAAATTTGGTCATATTTTCGAAGGTTCGAGTTATGTGTATTGATCACCTTGCTTCTTTGGTTTTGGTGTTATGTCGATGTTTTCTGGTTTAGAATCTCGAGGTTCAATTTGGGTTGGCATATCTTTGGAGTTTTAGAGTTTAAGATTGGAATCTAGCTTGGCTAGTAATAAGTTTAGGCTTGGTTGCTTTCTTTGGTTCTTTTCTGTTGGGTGGCGTACGGTCGAGGAGGCTACCCAGGCTGTCTGAGAGAGTAATGTGGGCTTTGTATCCGTTGTTCTTGTAATCTTTAGTCTATCCTTATTTCCTAACTTTCGAGGACGAAAGTCATTTTAGTAGTGGATGATGTAATGACCCTTACGGTCATTTATGTGTTTTTGCCCTTCTTGTACTATTAGAGCTTGCCTGTAGTGGCCCCAAGTCATTTATGGCTTGCTGGGACTGGTAGTTTGGTGCCAGGGCCATTTATTTGGTCTTTTTGGCCCTTTCTTATTTTAGAGCTTTAGGCTTTTGGAAATCATTGACTTACGTCAACATTCTGGGTGAACGTGCACAAAATTGAATTCCAATAGTTCCGTTAGCTACGGAGCATGGGCTTTGGTCTAGAGGGACCTTTGGTCATGATCTAGGAGCTTTTCAGCTCGGAATTCTCTCTCATTCTGTGTTTTCAAGCTAGTTGGGCTTGTTTGGTTGACATTGGTCAACATACGGAGAAGACTGCCTCGGATGGAAATTCCGTCAGCTCTGTTAGCTCTGAAATGTTGAGTTTAGGCTATAGGGACCATTGGTTTGGGTCCCGAGGCTTCCGGACTTGATCGGCCATTGGGTTCCATTTTGGAAATAGTTGGCTAAAGGTTGATTTTGGTAGTGGGGCCCAATTTTCATTAAATCGACCTCCGATGGGATTTTCATCGATTCCATTGGATCCGGAACGCCATTTCTAGTCAAATAGATCTGGTCGTTTGTGTTTGTAGGACCCCGGATGCGTTTCAGGGGACGCAAAGTGTGAAAATCTGCCCTTGAACAGCTGGTTGGTGTCATAACACTTTTTGCTCTTTCGTTCGCGAAGGGCTGGCCGCATTCACGAAGGCCATTTTCCATCTGCCCCAACTTTGTTCTTTGCATTTGGGGGTCTTGTCTGTGTTCGCTAAGGGCATTTGGCCAGCCACACATTTTGCTCTTCGCGAAGGCGACGCCTTGGCCGCGTTCACGAAGAGTAATTTTCAGCAGCTATTTAAGCTGAGCTTGAGCTATTTCCAGCCATTTGTTCTTCTTTCTCTTTATTATAAATCACCAAAAACACTCCCTTAACTGTTCCAAATCATTTCCTAGCTTTGGGAAATCGTTGTTCTTCGATAATCCGTGGTTCCTCGTGTATTGATAAGTCTTCTTCCCCGACCTTTTCTTCTCTTAATTTCAATAAATCCTCCATTGTTGTTCATGTTTAAAACTTGGGATTCTTGTAGAAATCTGCCCCATTTATGATTGCATGACCGTGACTCAGCCAATTGACCTCCTTGTCAAAAATTCTCGCATTTTGGTAAGCTTCCTTGCCCCATTTCTGGACTTAATTCTTGAAATTCCTCGTTTAAGATTTGGCTTGAGCGGGCTGTTTGGAGCCCCATTTTGGGTCTGATTCTGCTTATATTTTGAGAAAGTTCTCCCGGGAAGGTAAGGAACGCGTGTGTGTTTTTGTTTTAAGTTTTGGGTTGCGGGGCCCACATGCCTATTTCTTACCCAAATTTTGACTCGGTTATGTTTATGACATTTTGGGTATCGTTAGTCTTATTTTGACGTATATATTCTTATTTTGATAGTGGGGCAGCTTGCGGATACTTCTCGGGGGAGATAGGCTCCGGTCTTGTGGATTGGATTGTGCGCGCATGCTCAGCTTTTCCGGTAGGTTACGATTTACCCTTTTTAGGCTGAGTTAGTTAGATAATGTATATATGTATGTTACTGGAATGCTAGGTTGGATTTTAGACAGACTTTAGGCTTGAATCCTGTATATCATGTTAATTGGCCATTTTGCATTTTTAGCACTAGGACTGCATGTTATCCTTAGCCTAGGAGCTTTTTTCTTCTGTGTGACTAGTCTAAGACCCTTAGCATGCTTTTAGGAGGTTTTAGGGGTAGAGTAGATGCCTGTAGTTGTGTTCATGGTTATATTTTTGTTATTTCTGGCTTTTACTGGTTGTGTGTAAATTATGGGCCCGAGGCCATAACGTGGATATGGACAGAGTCCCAGGTCAATTTTCCATGGTTGGAGGGTGCTTTGCCCTGAATTTCCTTGTGGTGTGATATATTATGTGATTTTGGGACATTGCATATTCATATTGCATTTATACACCTGTGGCACAGAAAGGAAAGGTTTTTGAGGCTTTTGGTTTGAAACTTCAGGATTTTGTGATATTCATGGATTTCAAATTTTAAAAGAGTTTTACTAGGTTTTTAACACTGGTTTTGGAACAGAAAGGGATAACACTACTTTCATGTCGGTCCGAGGGGTATTCCTGAATCTTTTCTCCACTATACCTACTTTTATATACATAGTCCGATGAGGTATTTCTAGGCTAATACTATTATGCACTCTTATGTGCCTATTTTTATATACATAGTCCGATGAGGTATTTTCGGGCTAATACTATTATGCACTCTTGTGTGCCTATTCTTATATGCATAGTCCGATGAGGTATTTTCAGACTTATACTATTAATGTACATACGCATAGTCTGATAAGGTATTTCTGGGCTTATACTATTCAAATATATATGCATAGTGCGATGAGGTATTTCTAGGCTTATATCATCATACACTCATACATCACATCATACCCCATTGCATTGCATTGGTTTGAGTGCACTTGGATTTTTGGTTTCCTGGATTGATTCTGTTATTTGTTCCTTCTCGTTAGTTTGATTTGTTCCCTTTTTGGTTTTATTACTAGATTTAGGTGGATCCCTGTATTTTTGCTTACTTTCCTGTAATGTATTACTTATATATTATCTCTCTGCGCTCGATCGGCCTATGATGCCTACTGCGTACCCATTGTCTTGGTGCTTATACTACACTTCTGCATCTTTTTGGTGCAGTTATTAGTTGAGCTTTCACCGTTGGTAGCGTTAGAGACTCATGCAGCTTTTAGGCATATTCGAGACCAGGGTGAGCGCCTGACGATCGGGGCCTGACTATATCTCATCTTATGTACTGTTACTCTGGTATATTCGGAGACAGTTGTACTTATCTTTTGTTAGTTCTAGCACTTGTACTCTATTAGAAGCTTTTGTACTGTCGATACCAAGTCTTGGAGTTGTTGTAGTTTCTTTATGTATATATTTTGAGTTATTGCTTCCGCTTGTCCAATCTTTACTTTCTTCTTCCGCTTATTTCTACTCATTGTGTGTATTGGTTAGGTAGTAGCCCATTACTAATCATTCTGTGCTACATGGATTGGTTTGCCTACCGGGGTTGTTGGTGCCATCATGACCTGAAAAATTGGATCGTGACATATACATATATATATATATATATATATATATAGAGAGAGAGAGAGAGAGATGTATATACATGCGATTAGGTGCAAATATTTGGCCGCGAGTTAGGAGTAAGACCTTATTTTAGTAATTTTCAATAGGTGGGGCCACTTTTGGTCTTTATAGGAAATTTTAGTGAATAAAACAAAAAGGAAAAAAAGAGTAAAAAATGCAAGCACAAGGGAAAGTTGGGAAAAAAACATACAGTACTAAGTACTGCTGCTTCAGTCTTCATCATCTTTTTCATTTGGAAACAATTCCTAAGCAAGGGAAAAAAACAAGTGAAGTGGGTATGTGATTGTGGAGAAGAAATCTTCTTACAAATCAAGGTGGTAGCAACCTCAAGGAACCTTCAAGCATTGGTTTCAAGGATTAAGTTAACGTGTGAATTTTAAGAGGTAAATTATTTATCCTACTCTCAAATATGATATATGAATAAATATTTGAGATATTTAATTTAAATTTTTATAAGCTCTTGAAATGGGTCTTGACTATTAGGGTTTTTGAAAGAGGGAATAATATGAAGGTGAAAATTTTGGGAATTCCTACTAAGTGAAAATTTTGATGTTAAATTAATATAAGTTGGGGGGAAATAGGGGAATTCAATCCAAATGATTGTTAAAGAACTTGATTAACTTTGGACATAATTGGAAAATATCAGAATAAATCGTTAGATGAACCTACGGGTTTTTAATGATCGCATATATTATTTGTGTAGTTAATTGATTATCTATTGAATGGTGGAAGCTAGTGGTTTGCTGTGTGAGGGCTACATCTTCGCGGTTTGAATTGTTGGGGACTTGTAGTATTGCGATTAGCTAGAAAGGAATTCAAGGTATGTGAAGCTAAAACTTCCTTCGTCGTAAGGAACCCTCCTACGTTACATGTTCCTTCTATGTAAGCTAAATAGCTTACATAAAAAATTAAAAATGGTCTTTAGTTGCTTTATGTGCCATTCCCTTGTTTAACTATTAACGCTTATACGTACTCTTATTACTCCCTTCGCCTCGAGAATTCTTAATATTTCGCGTGACCATAGGTGTCTTTACTTGAAATTCTTAGAATTCACTCGGTGTGGCGTATATATGTGTCACACATTATAATGAAATAAATGGCCATTTTATAACTACACTTGTTTATGTGATAACCTATGCAATATAGCCATAAATTAGAGTAAGAACTCGCATTTGGATAGTGATTTCATATTCGGTAAGTTAGGTATCATATAGAGATCTTACTTAAATAGTTGGATGACCTTTATCACAAATTATATGTCAGGCTGTCATGACTCGATTTGTCGGTCATGATGGCACCTACAATCCCCTAGTAGGAGAACGAATTCTCGTAGCCCAAAATGGTTAGTAATGGGCTACTATATAACAAATAAGTGGAAGAACAGTGTAAATAGTGGATGCAAGGGAACACGATGAAGAAATAAGCAACAGGACGATAAAAGAAGCTAAACCAACCCAAGAAGTTGTATCATAGTAAATACGAGCTGAAACTACATATAAGGAGTACTGTCATGCCCCGAGGTTACCTCCTGGGCATAACACGGGACTCGGGACCACAAGTGCCCTAAGCTAACCCTTGGTCATAGCATTCTCAAGCATAACAAAAGATAAGCGAAAGCATAATAGATAAATCCCAAATCACATAAATGGATAATCCGAGTCAAATGGAAATACAAAGCCCAGAAAGAGACTCAAAGTTGTCTATATCTGAAAAGCCTCTACTCGATATAAAAAGTTTCTAGGACAAGACCCTAGCTAACTCGAAGTACGGAATGAAAAGCTAACACAAGCTAAAAACATAACTAGTCCTCAACTAAAGAGGACTCACCAACCGCTGTCTGGGAGTGGCCAGGAAGCTCTAGCCACGAATCTGAGGAGGTACACCTGAATCTGCATCATCAAAGGATGCAACGCAAGATATGCGTCAGTACTAGAGGATGTACCGAGTATGTGGGATATGAAAGAAATATGAAAACATACTTAAAACATAATCAAAACTTGAGTTCATGTATAATCAAATATGTCAAAGGTACATATCGTAATTTGAGTAATAAGCATGATTTCATAGTCAAAACCTCAACATAAGATATAATAAAGCTTAGAAAACGAAATAATTCATACGGGAGTTTCTTATAACCGACATTAAACCATGTGAGCTACATGGAATCTAACTATATAACCCTAGTTAGCAAAGCTGACTTGAACCTTGCCAAGGAACAAGTCCCCATCCCCAACTATATAACCCTAGTTCTCAAAGCTGCCCTAATGCCCACTAAGACACAGAACACTATTATCAAGATGTGGATCCACTCTCATAATCCCATAAGGCACTTCATTTCATAACCTACGCTAGCAACATAGTTTCTGGACTTTGGTAATTGAACCTTCGTCGCTCGGTGCTAAATACTACTCTCAAAACATATACATATAACTCATAATTTCATAGTGGCACAATCTCATGCCAACTCTCGTTTGAGAAGCATGAAAACACATCGGGCATCATGCAATTCTCATAGCTTAGGTAGGCACATCTAGATACCAAACCTCCCATAAAATATAGAGACATATCGTATGTCATATTGTTCATACTTCAAAATCCTTAAAACTTAGCATAGCCATAATTCAAACAAACTTTTCTTTCTTAAATCATACTTGATGAATTAGTCATGCAATTTCATAAATACATAAGGACATGTTATCTAAACATGTAAACTTTCACTTGAAATCATGCAATTCAATGGAATCATGCTAGAATTCAACTTTAATGCATGGGCTTTGGAAACCAATTAAGGAATCTTAATAAAATCATAAATAAACCATAAGAAACCATGAATTGATGCATAGAACTGATTTCATAAGTTTCCCCCCAATTTAGATCAAAACCCTAATTTCACAAGTTCATAATTATCAAAACAGGATTTGGGTTTTGGGCACACGGGTAAAAAGAACCCATTGTTAAATACCCATATACCTTGATTGGAGTTAACCCACTAATATAAAAAGACTTAGGAGACTTGAACTTGAAGCTTGAGACCTTGAGCTAGAGAGAGCTCTTTTTCTTTTTGGGAGGTGAATGAAGGATTTAGAAGAGACTTCGGATAATAAGGGTGAAAACCCTTCTTGAAATAGTCAAAATGACCTCACTTAGGAGTTAAAAGAGTGGCTAATGACTAAAATACCCCTGGGTAATAATTTAGAAAAGTTGTTAAAAAGTTGACTTCTAGTCACCACGGGTGGATTTCACAGACCGTAGAACAAACCACGGTTCGTGGTTTCCATCCGTGGTTTCTGGCCAAACCAACAGGCTGCAGAAGCATTTCTATGGGTCAACAGGACGGACCCGTAGAACAAATGATTGGTCTTCATTTAGAGTCGTTGTTGCTGGGGACTTAGCTAATCTCTGGATCGAACCATGAGTCAAAATGATGGTCCATCATTCAAACGAAGGGCCATAGAAGTGAGTCATAAAACTGGAGGAACTTGCCACTCCTCTGATCTGTGTTCCAAGAGTGGACAGGACGGACTTGTGGTTTGAACCACGGTCTGTAAAACCCACTCGTGGTTCCAGACCAGAGGCTGAACCAAACAGACAGGAATCACGGTTCCATTCCATGACCTGTGGTTCGAACCATGGTCCGTGGTTTGGACCCGTCATTCCTAAAACATGGATTTTTTGTGAGATTTCAAATTAGATAGGTGGTTTCATTTCCTAGGTTTTACAATATCTCCCCCTTGGGATCATTCATCCTCGAATGAATACTAAACAAAGGAAAACTAAAGAGAAAATAGCCCAACCATCAACAGAACATGGAAATCAAAGAGTAAACATTAAAACTGAACTTTTCAACTTGAAAACATGATAAACTAACTTTGTAAAACATGGATGCATGCTAGAATCATAATAAGAACTGGTGGAATAGAATAGGGGGACATACTGAGGAGGAAACTAGTACCTCAAGATGGAACTCAATTAGAAGGAAAAAGATGAGGATATTTGGCCTTCATGGCCTCTTCCGCTTCCCAAGTAGCACCCTCTACAAGATGATTCTTCCAAAGGACTTTCACCGAAGCGACTTGTTTGTTCCTCAACCTCCAAATTTGACGATCAAGAATCTCTACGGGAACCTCCTCATAGGTGAGACAATCCTTCACGCCCACATCCTCCAAAGGTATAATCAAGCTCGGATCCCCAACAAACTTCTTGAACAAGGAAACATGGAAAATGGGGTGAATTACTTCTAACTGTGATGGCAAATCCAACTCATAAGCAACCTTACCAACCTTCCTCATAATCTGAGGACCTACAAAATGGGGACTAAGTTCCCCTTTTTGCCAAATCTCATCACACCCTTCATGGGTGACACTTTTAGGAAAACCCAATCATCAACTTCAAATTCTAACTCCCTTCTCCTCACATCCGCATAAGATTTTCGTCAACTCTGAGCATTCTTCAACCTTTCCCTAATAAGTTGAGCGTTCTCCATAGTCTCATGAACCGAATCTGGACCAGTCAAGGCTGCCTTACCTACCTCAAACCAACCAATAGGAGACCTACATCTCTGGCAATAAAGTGCCTCATATGGAGCCATCTGGATGCTAGAGTGAAAGCTGTTGTTGTAGGCAAACTTGATAAGAGGTAAGTGATCATCCCAATTACCTTTGAAGTCAATCACACACGATCTCAATATATCCTCCAAAGTCTTAATAGTGCGGTCTGCCTGATCGTTTGTCTGAGGGTGAAAAGTTGTGCTAAGCTTCACCTGAGTACCAAGAAATTTCTGAAATGATCTCCAAAACTGATATGTAAACTGAGGACCTCTATCAAAAATGATGGACAAGGGAACACCATGCAATTGAACTATCTCTCGGATGTAGAATATGGCATATTCGTCTGCTGAATCAGTAGTCTTAAAAGCGAAAAAGTGAGATGACTTGGTAATCTGGTCGACAATCACCCAAATGGAATCATGTTGCCTTCGAGTACGAGGCAAACCAGTAATAAAGTCCATATTGATTGCTTACCATTTCCAAGTGGGAAGGTCAATATCTTGAATCATGCTACTCGGCCTTTGATTCTACACCTTTACTTGTTGACAGTTGGAAAACATAGCCACGAACTCGGCTATGTCCCTCTTCATACCATTCCACCAAAAGACCTCCTGTAGATCACGGTACATCTTAGTAGCACCCAAATGGATAGAATATCTAGAACCGTTAGCCTTAGTCCGAATCTACTTTCTTAATCCATCTACATCTGGCACACATAAGCGACCTTGATAATGAAGCACACCATCTCCCCCTTGGGACAAGACCTCCACCCGCTGATGCTGAACCGCACCCTTAAGCTGAAGTAGAATGGGATCCCTATCTTGCTTTGCCTTCACCTCAGCTACCAAAGATGATTCAGCACCAATTTGTACAATCACACCACCTTCTATCGAGTCCATAAGGCAAACTCCCAACCGAGCTAGCCTATGAACCTCTTTAACCAATTCCTTTTTCCCATCCTCAATGGAAGACACACTTCCCATGGACAATCTACTCAAAGCATCCGCCACGACATTGGCCTTACCTAGATGGTAAAGCACATTCATATCATAATCCTTAAGGAGCTCAAGCCATCTTCTTTGTTGCAAATTCAATTCCTTTTGAGTGAACACATATTGAAGACTCTTATCATCAGTGAATACATCCACATGCACACCATACAAATAATGTCTCAAAATCTTCAAGGCAATGACCACGGCTGCCAACTCAAGATCATGACTAGTATAGTTCTTCTCATGGGTCTTAAGATGTCTCGAAGCATAAGAAATCACCTTACCGCGATGCATCAAAACACAACCCAAACCAATCCTAGAAGCATCACAATACACAACAAAATCATCTAGGCCCTCGGGTAGAGCTAACACTGGAGTGGTGTTCAATCTAGTCTTCAGTTCCTGAAAGTTCTTCTCACACAAGTTGGACCACTAAAATTTAACCTTCTTCTAAGTCAATTGGGTCAAAGGGGCATTAATGGAAGAAAATCCTTCCACAAACCTTCCCAAAAAGCTCCTAATATTAGACGGAGAAGTAGGTCTAGGCCAGCTCTTCACTACCGCAATCGTTTTGGAATCAACCCGAATACCATCTTTAGTCAAAATATGACCCAGAAAAGCAAAAGACTGCATCCAAAACACACACTTTCTAAACTTAGCAAATAATTGTCGGTCTTTAAGAGTTTGCAACACAACCCTCATATGGTCCGCATGCTCCTCCTCACTCCGAGAGTAGATGAGGATATCATCAATGAAAACAATCACAAAAATATCCAGGTACTGTTTGAACACACAGTTCATCAAATCCATAAAGGTTGCAGGAGCATTAGTTAGACCAAAAGACATAACAACAAACTCATAGTGACCATACGGAGTCCTGAAGGCTGTCTTCGGAATATTACACTCTCTAACTCGAAGCTAATGATAACCAGATCTAAGGTCGATTTTTGAGCAGAAGCTTGCACCCTGAAGCTGATCGAACATGTCATCAATCCTAGGAATGGGATATTTATTATTAATTGTGACCTTGTTCAATTGATGGTAATCAATACATATTCTAAGGGAACCATCTTTCTTTCCAACAAACAAAACTGGGGCACTCCATGAAGAAATGCTAGGCCTGATGAAACCTTTATCAAGAAAATCCTTCAACTGATCTTTCAACTCTTTAAGTTCCGCGGGAGCCATTCTATAGGGAGGAATAAAGATATGATTCGTATCTGGGAGAAGATCTTACCAAAGTCTATCTCTTGCTCGGGAGGGACTCCGGGTAAATCATCGGTAAATACTTCTGGGAATTAATTCACAACAGGAACAGACTGAAGGGATGGGGTTTCAGACACCGTGTACATAACCCGCACTATCTGATAAACATACCCCTTTGAAATCATCTTCCTATCCTTAAGATATGATATGAAGCGACCTTTCGAGGAAGGGGGCTACCCTGCCATTCTAAAATGGGTTCATTAGCAAACTTGAAACTGACAACTCGAGTACGACAATCAACAGAAACATAACATGCATACAACCAATCCATGCCAAGAATGACATCAAAATCAGTCATCTCCAATTCTACTAGATCCGCTGAAGTGAATCTATGAAGGACTGAGATAGGGCAATTCCGGTAGATTTTTTTGGCTAAGACTGCCTCACCAACAGGAGTAGAAACACAAAAGGGTTCTAAAAGTAATTCAGGACATACTTTGAATTTGCATGCTATATAAGTAGTCACAAAAGATAAGGAGGCATCGGGGTTCAATAAAGCATACACATCAAAAGAGAAGACTTTCAACATACCAGTGACAACATCTGGAGAACTCTCTTGATCCTGATGGGAAGACATAGCATAAAGGCGGTTCTGGTGCTGACCACCAGAACTAGAAGCTGCGCCCTGCTGGGCTGGTCTACCTCCTGAAGCTACTGGAGCAGACTGAGCCCTACTACATCCCTACCCATTCTTAGTTGAAGGGTAATCTCTAACACGATGTGTAGCCTGACCAAAACCAAAGCAACTATATGAACCAACCAAACACTCACCATAATGGCTCTTCCCACACTTAACACAAGCTGGGTAGTAAGGTTCCTTAGCAACACTACTATGAGACTCGGAATAGGAATCAGATCCTCTACCACCCTGATCATGACGATGCCTCTAGGCCTGGGTAGGAGCACTAGCAGAAGAATGAACGGGACCTGATGACTTCTTCTTGAACGAGGAGCAATGTCCACCTCCGAACCTCTGATGGCTAAATCCTGAACCCTCAGATCTAGCTCTTTTGTTCTCCCTTTCAATCTCCCTAAGCTTGTCACCCTTAATCTGATGGGCATGAGTCATGAGTCGAGAAATGTTCATGTCACTCAACAACAAGGCAGACCTACACTCTTTCTTCACCACATCAGAAACCCTTTTAATACACTTGCTCATTTGATCATACGGTTCCACTACCGTGGAGGGAGCGTATCTAGACAACTAAGTGAACTTCAGACTATACTCTTGAACCGACATCGACGCCTGTCTCAATTTCACAAATTCATCCACCTTCACTTGCCTCAACTATCGGGGAAAGAACCTATCAAGAGAGGCCTCCTTAAAACACTCCCAAGTCGTGGGGACCGCGTCTCTCACCATAGCCTCCTTCCATTGCATGAATAAAATATGAGATACATCCTTGAGTTCATAGGATGCAAGCTCAACACAATCGACCCCAACCACTTGCATAACTTCAAATATCTTCCTCACTTCATCAATAAAGTTGAGCGGGTCCTCACTCACTTTTGAACCCCAAAATTCAGGTGGGATCATTCGGATGAATTCATGAACTCAGGCCGCTACCCCACCTTGAGGGTGGACCAGGGCAGGAGCCGGCTGATTGGCCTGAGTAGCCAAAGTCTGGGCTAGCAAATGGATGGCATTTCTGAACTCCTCATTCATGACATCGAGGAACAAAATGGGAGGAACAACATTCTGAGCAGCTCGGGGAGGCATAGCATGCCAAGGAGGCATAATCTGAAAAGTACAAAATAGGGATTAGAGGAACATTAGAGTTAAGCTTTATCGCATGATATGATCATGAAAGAAGTGAAGTTTTCTAAGAAATATCATAGCTTCCCTCTCATATGTGTGGCATGCTTCACACACATGAAAAAAACTCTACTCGATGCGGCTTTCAGATATCCTAGGACTCTTGAACCTGAGGCTCTGATACCAAGTTTGTCATGCCTCGAGGTTACCCCCTAGGTGTAACACGGGACTCGGGACCACAAGTGCCCCAAGCTAACCCTTGGTCATAAAATTCTCAAGAATAACAAAAGATAAGCGGAAGCATAATAGATAAATCTTAAATCACATAAATGGATAATCTGAGTCAAATGGAAATACAAAGCCCAAAAAGAGACTCAAAGTTGTCTATGTCTGAAAAGCCTCGACTCGACATGAATAGTTGCTTGGACAAGAACCTAGATAACTCGAAGTACGGTATGAAAAGCTAACACAAGCAAAAAACATAACTAGTCCTCGACCTTAGAGGACTCACCAACCACTGTCTGGGAGTGGATGGGAAGCTCTAACGATGAATCTGAGGAGGTAAACCTGAATCTGCATCTTCAAAGGATGCAGCGGAAGATATGCCTCAGTACTATAGGATGTACCGAGTATGCGGGATATGCATAAAATATAAAAACATACTTAAAACATAATTAAAACATAAGTTCATGCATAAGCAAAGATGTCAAAGGTACATATCATAATTTTAGTAATAAGCATGAGTTCGTAGTCAAAACCCCAACATAAGATATCATAAAGCTTAGAAAACTTGAAATCATTCATACGGGAGTTTCTTATAACCGACATTAGACCATGTGAGCTAGATGGAATCTAACTATATAACCCTAGTTAGCAAAGCTGACTTGAACCCTGCCAAGGAATAAGTCACCATACCCAACTATATAACCCTAGTTCACAAAGCTTCCCTAATGCCCTCTAAGACACAGGACACCATTATCAAGATGTGGATCCACTATCATAAGCCCATAGGGCACTTCATTTCATAACCTACGCTGGCTACATAGTTTCTGTACTTGAGTAATTGACTGGGCACATATATGATAAAAGAATAGTATCAGGCAGAGTAGAAGAAAATAGTCACAGAATCAATGAAGAAGTACACAGAAGCTAGCACAGAAGGAAGACAACAGAAATAAATAACATCGCTAGCTACTAGATATGTATACATTACATACACAGGTGAAGGAAGAAAATAACGCTCCTGGGATCCTCACAACCAAAATATATATATAAGGAGAAATTTTAGAAGTAGGCGGTATACCGATAACCTCAAGTAAAAGAGGAGGGAAGAAAAAATCACGATAGCATGCTTGAACATAGGAATAATAGCCAAGCCAAGCCATGTCATGCCCCGAGGCTACCCCTAGGCATAACACGGGATCCGAGACACAAGTGCCCCAGATTAACCTTGGTCATAGCATACTCAAGCATAACAAAAGACAAGCAAAAACATAATAAGAGATAATGGGAATCCATAAGTGAATATCATAAAGTCTATAAGAACCTAAATCCAGAAAATACAACCAACTGTGTTTGAAGCCTCTAAATCTGAAAATATAAGTTGATGGGACAAAACCCCAACTAAATCAGAAATCCAACATAAAAAACATAAGGAAGATAACTCATAACTCTGGCGCTCGCAAGATGAGGACTCGCCAATAAGATAAGCTGGAAAGCTGGTACTAACTAGCCACGTGCCTGAGGGGTAGAACCTGAATCTGCATCATCAATAGGATGCAGTGTAAGATATGCACCAGTACTATGGAATTTACCGAGTGTGCGAGATATCCATAAACATGAAGAAAACATGCTAAGTATGCTTTAACAATCAAAATCATGCTTTAAAGGTAAAACTGGATGCAAATGACTCTATGAAATACCACAAGCTGAAAACATGATCATAAATAAAGATTCTGAAATCTGAATAAGAGTCAAATACATTTTTAAAGCATAAACTATTTTTAAGGGAAGTTCTCTAACCGACATAGACCATGTGAGCTACATGGAATCCGATGTATACTCCCCATCGAGAGGACCCAATATACCTTGCCAGGATATAAAGGCATGACTGTGGTGTCATCACTAAATCTGATGCCCAATAAAGGGGACTTATAAACCTATGGGGGAATGTAGTTCTAGGACTAAGGGTACTCTCACCCTTTCCAACTCGGTGCTAAATACTACTCCCAAAATGTACATATAGTTCATATAATACTGGGGCATATCTGATTCCAAAACTGATCATAACTGATGTCAAAACTGTTTTAAAATCAATAAGACATATCTGATGCCATACAATCCAAATTCATACATTTAAAGACTTAGCATACTTGCAATTCAAATCATGCTTTACCTTTTCTAATATCATACTTGAAGAACTAGGCATGCAATTTCATAAACCCAAGAAAGGTCATGATATCTAATCATGTAAAATTTCTTTGAAAACATGCAATTCAATCGGATCATACTAGAAAGCAACTTTAATGCTTAGGCGTTTAAAACCAATGGAGGAATCATGATCGAATCATAAATTAAGCAATAAGAAACCATGAATTTAAGCATAGAAATTGATTTCATAAGTTTTCCCCAATTTAGATCAAAACCCTAATTTCACAAGTTCATAATTCAATCTGAGGATTGGGGGTTTTGGCAATAAGGGTGAAAGGAACCCATTGTTGAATACCCACATACCTTGATTGAATCTAACCCACTTGAAATTTAGAAGATTAGGAGACTTGAACTTGGAACTTGAGACCTTGAGTTTGAGAGAGTTCTTTTCCTTTTTGGGAGATGAATGAGGTAATGAGAAGAGACTTAGGCTAATGAGGGTAAAAACCCTTCTAGAAATAGTCAAAACGACATCATTTAGGATTTAAAAGGGTGGGTAATGACTAAAATACGCCTGGGACGTAATTAGGAAAAAGCTAGAAAATGTTGACTTTCAGGGACCACAGATGGGTTCCACGAACCATAGACCAAACCACGGCTCGTGGTTTCCATCCATCGTTCCTGACCAAAGAACAAGCTGCAGAAGCCAAACTACGAGTCAACAGGACAGACCCGTAGAATGGATCATGAGTCGTAGAGTCGAGTCATCATTTCGGGGGACTGATATCTAGTCTCTGATCAGATTCCATGAGTCAACAGGATGGACCGGTAATTCAATCTACGGTCAGTCATCTTGATTTGTGGTTCCTGGGAATCAGTCAGTCATCAAGTCTTTTTCTACGAGTTGATAGAATGGGCCGTAGGCTGAACTATGGTCTGTAGAACCAACTCGTGGTTCTCAGAACAAAGACTGACCCTAGCAGACATAAACCACAGATCCACTCTACGGCTCGTGTTTCAAACCACGGTCCGTGGTTTGGACCCATCATTTTTGGAAAGTTTAGAATTTCAAATCTCTTAAGTTTAAAAGCAGGATCAACTTTCGGGGTGTTAAATATCACCCCATTGGGATCATTCATCCTCAAATGAAGACTAAGCAAGGAAACTTAAAGGAATAACAGCCCAACCAAACATCAAAACTGATAATCAAGCATGAAAAGTGACTCCTTAATATAAAACATGACTGAGCTAACTTCAAAAAACATAAATGCATGCTAGGATCATGAAGGGAACTGATGGAGTATATTTGGAGGGACATAGTAAGGAGAAATACATTACCTCAAGCTGAAACTGAATCGGAAGGAAAGAGATGGGGGTACTTTGCCTTCATGGCTTCTTCGCTTCCCAAGTAGCTGGTTTCTCCAAAGAACCTTCACCGAGGCGACTTCCTTGTCTCTCAACCACTGGACCTGACGTTCAAGGATTTCTACGGGGACCTCCTCATAGGTGACACTATCCTTCACACCTACATCCTCCAAAGAAACTATAAAAGGTAATATCACCAATACACTTCTTCAATAAGGAAACATGGAAAACTAGATGAACCGCTTCTAATTCTGGTGGCAGATCCAACTCATAAGCAACGCTTCCAACTCTCCTCAGAATCCGGTAAAGACCTACAAAATGGGGACTAAGCTTTCCTTTCTTGCCAAATATCATCACACCCTTCATGGGTGACACCTTCAAAAAAAACCAATCATCAACTTTAAATTCTAACTCTCTTCTCCTCACATCCGCATATGATTTTGGTCGACTCTGAGTAGTCTTCAATCTTTCCCTTATAAGCTGAACCTTCTCCATAGTCTCATGAACCAAATCTGGACCAATCAAAGATGCCTCACCTACCTCAAAACAACCAATATGAGATCTACTTTTCTGATCATAAAGTGCCTCATAAGGAGCCATCTGGATGCTAAAGTGAAAACTGTTCTTGTAGGCAAACTCGATAAGAGGCAAGTGATCATCCCAATTACCTTTGAAATCAATCACACAAGCCCTCATCATATCCTCCAAAGTCTGAATGGTACGCTCTACCTGGACATCTGTTTGGGGGTGAAAAGTTGTGCTAAGCTTCACCTGAGTACCAATACCTCTCTTAAATGATCTCCAAAACTGAGAAGTAAACTGAGTACCCCTATCTAAAATGATGGAAAAAGGAACACCATTCAAACGAACTATCTCCTGGATGTAGAGTGGCATAATCGTCTGCTGAATCTGTAGTCTTAACAACCAAGAAATGGGATGATTTAGTCATCCGGTCTAAAATCACCCAAATCAAATCATGTTGCCCTCGAGTACGAGGCAACCCTGTAATGAAGTCCATATTGATCGCTTCCCACTTCCAAGTAGGAAGGTCAATATCCTGAATCATGTCACCCGGTCATTGTTGCTCCACCTTCACTTGCTGATAGTTTGGACACTTAGCCACAAAACTGGATATGTCACTCTTCATAACATTCCACCAATAGACTTCCCATAGATCACGATACATCTTATTGGCACCAGGGTGAATGGAATATCAGGAATTATGAGCCTCAGTCAAAATCTGCTGTCGCAACCCATCTACATATAGCACACATAATTGACCCTGATAACGAAGCACACCATCTCCCCCTTGTACGAAAACCTCAACTCTTTGTTGATGGACTGCACCCTTTAGCTAAATCAAAATAGGATCATTGTCTTGCTTTGCCTTCACTTCAGCTACCAAAGATGATTCAAAACCATTCTGGACAATATCACCACCTTCTGTCGAGTCCATAAGGCGAACTCCCAACTGAGATAGCCTATGAACCTCCTTAACCAATTCCTTCTTCCCGTCTTCGACTAAAGACACACTACCCATAGACAATCTACAAAGGGCATCCCCTATAACATTGGCCTTACCCGGATGGTAAAGCATACTCATGTCATAATCTTTAAAAATATCAAGCCATCTTCTTTGTTGCAAATTCAATTCCTTCTGGGTGAACACATGCTGAAGACTCTTATGATCGGTGAACACATCCACGTGCACCCCATACAAGTAATGCCTCCAAATCTTCAAAGCATATACCATGGATGCTAACTCAAGACACGAGTAGGGTAGTTCTTCTCATGAGTCTTATGATTTCTAGAGGCATAAGCAATCACTTTACCACGTTGCATCAAAACACAACCCAAGTAAATCCTAGAAGTATCACAATACACAAAAAAGTCATCTAGGCCCTCAGGTAGAGCCAACATTGGAGTTGTTGTTAATATAGTCTTCAATTCTTGAAAAATCTTCTCACACAAATCAGACCACTGAAATTTTACCTTCTTCTGAGTCAATCGGGTCAAATGGGCAACAATGTAAGAAAACCCTTCCACAAACCTCTTGTAATAACTAGCCTAACCCAAAAATCTCCTAATATCATATGGGCAAGTGGGTCTACGCCAATTCTTTACTGCCTCTATCTTTTGAGAATCAACTCGAATACCATCCTTAGTCACAATATGACCAAGAAAAGTAACAGACTGCATCCAGAACTCACAATTGCTAAACTTAGCAAATAACTGTTGATCCTTGAGAGTTTTCAATACAACTCTCAAACGGTACACATGCTCCTCCTCTCTCCGATAGTAGATAAGAATATCATCAATGAAAATAAACACAAACATATCCAAGTACCGTTTGAACACATGATTCATCAAATCCATAAAAGCTGCAGGAGCATTCTTTCGAACAAAGGATATCACAATAAATTCATAATGACCATACCGAGTCCTAAAGGCTGTCTTCGAAATATTACACTCTCTAACACGAAGCTGATGATAACCGAATGTAAGGTTGATTTTGGAGAAAAAACTAGCACCTTGAAGCTAATCGAACAAGTCATCAATCCTAGGAATTGGATACTTATTCTTGATTATGACATTGTTCAACTGACGGTAGTCAATACACATTCTAAGGGAACAATATTTCTTTCGCACGAATAAGACTGGAGCACCCCATGGAGAAATACTAGGCCTGATGAAACCCTTATCAAGAAGATCCTTCAACTGATCCTTCAACTATTTAAGTTTTGCAAGGGACATTCTATAAGGAGGAATAGAGATGGTATTCGTATCTGGAAGAATATCTATCCCAAAGTTGATCTCCTGCTCGGGAGGGACTCCGGGAAAATCCTCGGGAAACACCTCTGGGAACTCATTCACAAAAGGAACAGACTGAAGGGACGGGGCTCTGGACTCCGTGTATATAACCCCAACAATATTATAAACATACCTCTTTGAAATCATCTTCCTAGCCTTAGGATAAGATATGAAATGGCTTTTCGAGTATGGGGGGCTACATTGTCATTCAAAGATGGGTTCATTTGGAAACTTGAAACTGAAAACCTGAGTACGATAGTCAACAGAAGCATAACAAGCATGTAACCAATCCATACCAAGAATAACATCCAAATTAGTCATCTCCAACTCTACTAAATTCGCTGAAGTGACTCTATGAAGGACTGAGATAGGGCAATTTTGGTAAATTCTTTTGGCTAAGACTGAGTCACCACCAAGCGTAGAAACACAAAATGGTTCTAAAAGTAGTTCAGGACATACTTCAAAATTGCATGCTATATAAGGGGTCACAAAAGATAAGGAGGCACCGGGGTCCAATAAAGCATACACATCAAAGAGAAGACTTTCAACATACCAGTAATAACATCTAGGGAACCCTCCTGATCCTGACGAGATGAAATAGCATAAAGGTTGTTCTGGCGCTGACCACTAGACCTAGTAGTTGAGCCCTGCTAGGCTGGTCAACATTCTGGGGCTGGTGGAGCAGACTTAGCCCTACCACCTCCCTGCCCCTTCTTAGTTAAAGGGCAATCTCTGATACGATGTCCAATCTAACCACAACAAAAACAACCCTCTCTACCAGCCAAGAACTCACCGGGGTGGATTTTCCCAAACTTGGCACAAACAGGAAAAGAAGACCCCTTTGCACCACTACTCTAAGAATAAGAGCATGTACCTCTATCAGACTGATCATGACGGGGATGGAGGCCCAAGAAGGAGTACTTGCCAAAGAATGCAGGGGTCCTGATGACCTCTTCTGAAATGAAGAACGATGTCCACCTCTGGAGTTCTGATGGACAAATCCCGAACCCTCAGATCTAGCTCTTTTGTTCTCCCTAGCTATCTCCTTAAACTTGTCTCCCTCGATTTGGTGTGCATGGGTCATAAGCCTCTAAATGTTCATATCACTCAGTAGCATCGTAGACCTACACCCTTTCTTCACCATATCAAAAAACCCATAGATAAACTTGCTCATATGATCATGCGGGTCTGCTACCATGGAGGGGGCATACCTAGACAACTGAGTGAACTTCAAGATGTACTCTTGGACTGACATTGACCCCTGTCTCAAGTTCATAAACTCCTCACCCTTCGCTTGCCTCAACTCTAGGGGAAAGAAACGGTCAAGGAAATCTCTCTCGAAACACTTCCAAGTCATAGGGACCACGCCCCTAGTTCTAGCTTCCTTACATTGAGTGATCTAGATATGAGCTACATCCTTGAGTTGATAGGATGCAAGCTCCACAAAATCAGCACCAACCACTTGCATAGCATCAAATACCTTATTCAATTTATCAATAAAGTTAAGTGGGTCCTCACTCACTTTCGAACCCCAGAACTCAGGTGGGAGGTGGGTTCATACGGATAAAGTCACGAACTCGGGCAACTACACCACCTTGAGGGTGGACGGGGGCAGGAGACAGCTGATTGGCCTGAGCGGCCAAGATCTGGGCTAGAAAATGCATGCCATCCCTGAACTCCTCATTCGTGACCTCGGGGGTCAGAACTAGAGGAGCAGCATTCTGAGCAGCTCGGTGAGGCATAGCACATTGAGGCATAATCTGAAATGTACAAGGTAAGGATTAAAGGGACATTTGAGTTAAGCTTTATCGCACAATATGATCATGAAAGAAGTGAACTTTTCCTAAGACACCTCATAGCATCCCTCTCATATGTGTGGTGCACTTCACACACATGAAAGAGACTCTACTCGATGCGGCTTTCAGACATCCTAGGACACTTGAACCTGAGTCTCTGATACCAAGTATGTCATGCCCCAAGGCTTACCCCTAGGCGTAACACGGGATCCGAGACACAAGTGCTCCAGATTAACTCTTGGTCATAGCATACTCAAGCATAACAAAAGACAAGCGGAAACATAATAAGAGAAAATAGGAATCCATAAGTGAATATCATAAAGTCTACAAAAACCCATATTCGGAAAATACAACCAACTGTGTCTCAAGCCTCTAAATCTGAAAATACGAGTTGATGGGACAAAACCCCAACTAACTCAGAAATCCAACGTAAAAGATGTAAGGAAGCTAACTTATAACTTTGGCCCTCGCAGGATGAGGACTCACCAATCGGATAAGCTGGAAAGCTAGCACTGACTAGCCACGTGCCTGAGGGGTAGAACCTGAATCTGCATCATCAAGAGGATACAATGCAAGATATGCGTCAGTACTATGCAATGTACCGAGTATGCGATATATGCATAAACATGATGAAAATATGCTAAGTATGCTTTAACAATCGAAATCATGCTTTAAAGTTAAAACTGGATGCAAATGACTCTATGAAATACCACAAGATGAAAACATGATTACAAACCAAGAGTCTGAAATCTAAATAAGAGTCAAATATATTTTCATAGCATAAACTATTTTTGAGGGAGGTTATCTAACCGACATAGACCATGTGAGCTATATGGAATCTGATGTATACGCCCCATCGAGAGGACCCAATATACCTTGCTAGGGTATAAAGGTATGATTGTGGCGTGATCACTAAATCTAATGCCCAACAAATGGGACTTATAACCCTACAGGGGAACGTAGTTCTGGGACTAAGGGTACTCTTAACCTGTCCAACTCAGTGCTAAATACTACACCCAAAATGTACATATAGCTAATATAATACTGGGGCATATCTGATGCCAAAACTGATCATAACTGATAACATATCTGATGTCAAAACTATTTGAAAAGCAATAAAATCTGATGCCATGCAATCCAAAATTCATTTCTTTAAAGACTTAGCATAGCTGCAATTCAAATCATGATTTACCTTTTCTAATTTCATACTTGAAGAACTAGACATGCAATTTCATAAACTCAAGAAAGGTCATGATATCTAATCATGTCAATTTTCTCTTGAAAACATGCAATTCAATGGGATTATGCTAGAAAGAAACATTAATGCTTGGGATTTTAAAACCAATAGAGGAATCATGATCAAATCATAATATAAGCAATAAGAAACCATGAATTTATGCATAGAAACTGATTTCATAAGTTTTCCCCAATTTAGATCAAAACCCTAATTTCACAAGTTCATAATTCATTATGAGGATAAGGGGTTTTGGGCACAAGGGTTAAAGGAACCCATTGTTGAATACTCACATACCTTGATTGAAGCTAACCCACTTGAAATTGAGATGATTAAAAGACTTGAACTTGAAGCTTGAGACCTTGAGCTTGAGAGAGTTCTTTTCTTTTTTGGAAGATGAATGAGGTAATGATAAGGGACTTAGGCTAATGAGGATAAAAACCCCTCTAGAAATAGTCAAACCAACATCATTTAATAGTTAAAAGGGTGGTTAATGACTAAAATACCCATAGGACGTAATTAGGAAAAAGCTGGAAAAAGTTGACTTTCAGGGACCACGGATGGGATCCATGAACCATAGACCAAACCACGGCTCGTGGTTTCCATCCGTCGTTCCTAACCAAAGAACAAGCTGCAGAAGCCAAACTACAGGTCAATAGGATGAACCCATAGAATGGATCACGAGTCATAGACTCGAGTCATCATTTTTGGGCACTGATCAGGTTCCACGAGTCAATAGGATAGACCCGTAATTCAAACTACGGTCTGCCGTCTTAACTCGTGGTTCCTGGGAATCAGTCTATCCTCAGGTCTATTTCCACGAGTTGATAGGACGGGCCGTATACTGAACTACATTCCATAGAACCAACTCGTGGTTCTCAGACCAGAGACTGATCCTGACAGACTTAAACCACGGATTCACTCCAGGGTTCGTGGTTCAAACCAAGATCCATGGTTTGGACCCGTCATTTCTGGAAAGTTCAGAATTTCAGATCTCTTAAGTTTAAAAGTTGGATCAACCTTCAGGGTATTACAAGATACATTATACTAGTCTCAATATTAAGTTACCTTAAGAGATCAACATAAGGAATCATAAAACTCGATAAAGGAATAATAAGTCTACCTACAGTCCCAACGAGCGTCCATACATCCGAGGAACATAAACAAGTGAAGACAAACCCTCCGGCGTCCCATACAACTAGAGTGTACACTTAGCAAACAACAAACAAGGGTGGAACCTTACACAAAAGAATGATATGATGTGATATGTTGTACTAATTTGTGATAATAGTATCGTATGCTACCCGCTTCCGGCATCCTATAAGGCCCAGAAGATAGGATCCATCGAAGGTCGCACCCGTATACCTCTACTATATCGTATACCCTCCTCTAGCACTCCAGTATGTAGCCTCTGGCCTGGTATGACAAGGTCTATGGAGGCCCTCGACCAACTTACTAGATGCCCCACAAATCTCAAAAATCCCTAAGTGAAGCTTCTCTGAGGGTATCCGGGTCTAAATCAATAAGTCAAAATAGGTCTAGCACACGGCCTCACTAAGCCTAGTACTATCTCAAAAGTGGTAGTAAAACAGGTCTAGCGCTCGGCCTAGCCGAGTCTAGTATAAGTGGAAATAGTGATAAAACACCCCTTTTATTCTCTCTTATCCCCAAAAGATCCATTAAAACTGTACCAAGTCTTTTTACAATCGTTGTATACCAAAAACGGGCCCCATAGGCCATGCAAGGTTTAGAAAACCATCAATAGTAGGACCAACACCCTAAACCATAGTAAAATCATTTAGAAATCCCTCATACATGCATGAAAAATGGTATATACAATCATAATAGTGGACCATAGCCCACAATCAACCTATCGGTCCTGCACAAGCTCCAATTGCTCTACAACATAGATAACCAGCCTAAAGTCGCGATAGCGATATTCGAGACTCACGGACACCCCCGAATAGCCCACCATTTATGGTCCAGAGTCAAATCAAGTCCACACAGGACCACAAGGATGATAATACCAATCTACAAAGAATACTTCACACAACAGAGAAAGAAACAAGGCAAACATGGAAAAACGGTCAAGGTCTGTGGTGCAAAGCTAATAACCCAACCCAAGGATGCCAATTAGTACAATTTTATCCAATATATGCAAAGTCTAGGGAGTTTAAATCGTAACCTACCAGTCGTTCGATGAAAAGCTGTGGGAACGATGATATCCTAGTTCAAACCGCTCCGAGAAGCTCCAAATGATAATCAAACTATCATAATCATAAATAACACATTAAAACGGCACTAATGATACCCATATCGCTATACTAATAGCCGGGCTGAAACTCGGGTCACCGGTGGGCCCGTGGGATAGGCCCCACAACCTGAAACAAAAAATGAAAGCGCACAGCATAATCACCATGACCATGGGAGTACATTCCCAAAAAAATATGAAAATTGGGTAAGAATTTCGAGCTAAAACAACACCTAAAGTCAAGAAACCAAAGAGGGAAATTTAAGGAATGAAACCAAAAATTTAGCATGAAGAACTTACCACAACTAGGGAACTACGCCAAGGATGTGAATTGAACAATCCCACAAACATGCAATTCACAAGAGGGCAGAATCTACAACAATTTTCAAGCTCCAAGGATTTACAACCATGGAGTTTTGATAAAAGGAGAAGAAGTGATCTTTGGGGAAGGAGAGCTTACCAATAATTGAGAGAATATGAATTTGTGATGAACAATTGATTTCCCCAGGCCTATGAACTGATTAGATCAATAGTAGAGGGTGTTTTGGTGTTTTAGTGTTGGGAGAATTGAAGAACAAAGGCTGGAAAAATGAGTGGGTACAACATTAATAGTTGTTGGCCCAGGCCTTCGGAAATGCGACCAAGCATCTCCTAGGTGAAGACCAAAAACCTTGGAGGCTGGTCAGGCCTATGCGTATGCAGCCGGGCATTGCATAGGCGATAGCCGTGAAAACTCGGCGCTGGCCTTGCCCTTCGCGTAGGCGACCAGCCAACGCATAGGCGAAGACCAAGCCACTGGTCGGATGGCTTTGCCTTTCGCGTAGGCGGCCAGCCCACGCGTAGGCGAAGTCCTAGCTGTGCCATGACAGCAACAGCTTGCCAAAAACAAAGCTAACTTGGAATTTTACTCTGACGAACCCTCGGGAACACATCTAGGGTCCCGCAAACACAAACAAGTAGAGCTATACCACTAAAAATGGCATTCTAGACTCAATGAAATTGACGAAAATCCTAACGACTATCGATAGCACAAAAAGTGGGCCCCACACCTAAGAACCATCTTAGGCCAATCGTTCCAAACTGAAACACCATGGCTTAAAACGAGTCTGAAAGCCTCAGGACCAAAACCAAAGGTCCCTCTATGCTAAAGTCAACATTCTGGAGCTAACAACGCTATCAGAATTTCCATCCGAGGTTGTCTTCTTCGATTATTGACCAAAGTCAAAATTTTAAGTTCAGCTTGGCTAAAGAACAAAAACCACAACAAAACTAAACCAAAAGCTCCCAGAACCCGACAACGGGTCTATCTAGACCAAAATCCATGCTCTGGAGCTAACAAAACTGTCAGAATTCAATTCCGAGCATGTTTTCCAAGAATGTTGACTAAAGTCAATGATATTCTAAGTTAAGGATCTAAAATAGGCAAATGGCCAAAACAACCAAATGAACGACCAAGGCACCGAACCACCAGTCCCAGCAAGTCATAAATGGCTTGGGGCCACTACAGAAAATCTCTAATAGTACAAGGAAAGCATAAACACGAAGATGACCGGATCACAACATCCTCTACTAAAAAAACTTTTGTCCTCAAAACTCAAGAAGAAGGGAGTACCTGAATGATCAAACAATTGCGGATACTGAGCTTGCAACTCACTCTCAGTCTTCCAAGTAGCCTCCTAGACCAGATGGTTCCTCCAGTGAATCTTCAAAACTGGAATCTCTCTAGATCTCAACCTCCTTACATCTCTGTCCAAGATAGCTATCGACTCCTTAATAAAGGACAAATTCTCATCCAACTGAACTGAATCCCAATGCAACACATGAGACTCATCCAGAATATACCGTCGCAAATATCAAGACAAAAAAAACTAGATGCACAGTTGAAAACATCGGATGCAAGGTTAACATGTAGGCAATACTACCAACCCCCTAAAGAATCTCAAATGGCCCAATAAACCCGAGGCTAAGCTTGCCCCGCTAACCAAATCTTATCACGCCCTTCATAGGAGATAAATGAAGGAAACCAAGTCACCAATACTAAACTCCAAGGCATGAAATCTATGATTAGTATAGTTTTTCTGCCTACTCTGAGCTGCTCTAAGTCTATCCTGAATAACACAGTCTCGATCAAAGGAATATCAAAGCAAATCTATACTTTATGGTCTAGACTCTAAACCATCAAACCAACCAATCAGTGATCTTCAGTGCCTACCATACAAAGCCTCAAAATGTGCCATGCCGATGCTCGAAGGAAAGCTATTATTATAAGCAAACACAGCCTAAGGCACAAACTGATCCCATAAACATCCAAAGTAAAGAACACAGGCCCGAAGCATGTCCTCCAGGAACTTAATTGTCCTCTCGGACTGGCCATCTATCTAGGGTGGAAATCAGTAGTAAGTTGAACCTCTATACCCAAATCTCGCTGAACAACCCTCAAAAACTGAGATGTGAACTGAGTGCCGCGGTCTGATATGATAGAAGCTGGGACCCCGTGCAACTGGATAACCTCTCAAATGTAAATCTGAGCTAACCTTTCTGCACCATAAGAAGTCTAAACTGACAAGAAATACGCTTACTTAGTTAGCCTATCAACAATCACTCAAATAGAGTCAAACCCCTAAGAAGTATGAGGCAAACCAACAAAGAAGTCAATAGTAATCCCTTCCCACTTCCACTCAGGAATAGGAAGTCGCTGCATCAAACCAACAAGTCTCATATGCTCAAACTTAACCTACTGACAGTTCAAGCACAAGTATACAAACTCAGCTACATCCCACTTCATACCACTCCATTAGTAAAGCTATCTCAAATCTCTATGTATCTTTGCCGTACTCGGATGAATGGAGTATCTAGAATAATGGGCCTCGCAAAGTATCAACTGAATCAAGTCTCCAACTCTCGTAACACAAAGACAGCTGTCAAACCTCAAAATAACATCAGAACTCAAAGTAGCCCGGCTGGCATCACCTCGAACTACCTGATCACAAAGGTCACACAATCTCTGATCCTTAAACTTTTGGCTCAGAATCTGATCACCTAGAGTAGAACGAACCTCAATACTTGCAAGAACTCTGCTAGGATCCGACAAGTCAAGCCTAACCAAATGATTAGCCAAGGACTAGATGTCCAAGGTCAACAATCACTCAAAAATTGAAAGTGAAGCTAGGCTACCCATACTCACCGTCATCCAATTCAAGGCATCCGCTAGCACGTTTGCCTTGCCCAGATGATAAAGGATGGTGAAATCATAGTCCTTTAATAATCCATCTTTTCTACCTCGAGTTCAACTCTCACTGACTCAGAATGTACTGAAGAGTACGATGATTAGTGAATATCTCACAATGAACCCCCTATAAGTAGTTCCTCCATATCTTAATCGCAAAACCTACCACTGCCAACTCCAAATCATGAATGGGGTAGTTGCGCTTGTGAACCTTCAACTGCCTCAATGCATATGCTATCACATGACCCTGCTGCATCAATATACAACCAAGACTAACCCCAGAAGCATCACAATATACGGAGAAACTCTGACCCTCAACCGGCAAAGTCAACACAGAAGTTGAAGTCAATAAGGCCTTAAGCCTCTAAAAACTTTCATCCCACTGGTCCGACCACTGAAATGGAACATCCTTCCTAGTCAGCATAGTCAAAGGTGTTGCTATGGAAGAAAATCCCTCAAACTGTCTGTAGTACCCTGCTAACCAAACTAAGCTATGGACCTTAGTAGGAGTAGTAGGTCTAGGCCAATCACGAAATACTGAAATCTTACTCGGGTCCACTCTAATCCCACCTTAGACACCACATACCCTAGGAATGCAACTGACTCAAGCCAAAACTCACACTTTAAGAACTTGGCATAAAGTCGATGATCTCTCAAAGTCTGGAGTATAATCCTCAAGTGTTGCTTATGATCCTCTCTACTCCATGAGTATATCAAGATGTGGTCTATGAAAACAATCACAAATAAGTCCAAATATGGGCTAAGTACCCTATGCATCAGATCCATAAAGACTGCGGGGGCATTATTCAATCCAAAAGTCATCATCAGGAACTCATAATGGTCGTAACGTGTCCTGAATGTTGTATTAGGGATGTCATCTACCCTAATCCTCAACTGGTGGTAGCCTGACCTCAAATCTATCTTCGAAAACATGGGTGAACCCTAAAGCTGATCAAACAAGTCATCTATGTGTGGCATCGAATACCTATTCTTCACAGTAACCCTATTCAGATACCGATAATCAATACATATCTGCATCGACCCATCCTTCTTCTAAAAAAATAGAATAGGAGCACCCTAAGGAGACACACTCAGTCTAATAAACCCTTTAGCTAACAAGTCCTGGAGCTTCTCCTTAAGGTCGCTCTACTCAGCAGGAGCCATACGGTAAGGAGAAATGGAAATGGGCCTTGTGCCCGACTCTAACTCAATAGCAATGTCTATATATCTCTTAGGTGGAAGGCCTGGCAGGTTAATATGAAACACATCTAGTAAGTCTCTAACCACAGGAATGGAGTTAGAGGAAGAAGGGTCAGCACTAGCATCTAAGACATATGCTAGATAAGCCAAACACTCGCGAGAAATGAACTTCCTAGCTCAAAGAAAAGAGATGATCCCAAATGGTGCGCGACTGATAGAACCCTGCCACATAACTGGGGATATGCCGGGCATGGCTATGGTAACGGTCTTGGCATAGCAATCCAAAATTGCACAGTGAGGGGATAACCCGTCCATGCCCAGAATCGCATATAAATCTACCATATCAAGCACCAACATATCACCCCAAGCCTCCAAATCACCCATATATATCATACAAGATACTCAAAATCTGATTCACTACTAAAGAATCTCCTATAAGGGTCAAAACAGATACATGCACAGATAACGGCTCACTAGACAACCCCAAACAAGGCATAAAGTAGGAAAATACATACTAACAAGTGGATCCATGATCAAACAATGCAAAAGCTGAGTGATGGCAAATAGAAATTCTACCTGTGATGAAAGCATCTGAGGCCTCTGCCTCCAGCCTCCTAGGTACTGCATGAACTAAAGATGACCCCCACCTGACCGACCTCCATCCCTACCACCTATCCTATCCTGTGGGCCACCACCTCTACCTTGATTACCAATTTTTGTGTTGGTGGTTAAGCTGAGTGAATAGGCTGAGTCAGCTGAGCGGAAGGCTGAACTGTGCCCTGCTGGGGGCAATCTCTGGTAAAATGATCATTGATCCCACACTTGTAGTAAGTTGAACCCCACTGAGGGAAATCTCTGGCATAGTGACCGCTAACATCGCACCCATAGCAGGACCCTAATAGTCCACCCTATTGAGATGAACCCATTGAACATGTATGGCCACAATGGCTAGATGCCCTAGAAGTAGTACCTCACGAAGACTGACCACTGTGACCACGCTGACTGCTCTGACCCTTCTTAGACTGAGAACCAGAAGCCTGGAGTGATGCCTGAACTGGTCGACTAGTCTGACCCTGGTGCTGTTGTGGCTGATGACCTCACCCCCACTGGCCTAAACCATTACCACCCTGATGAGAACCATTGTAGCCACCCTGATGTCGAGGCTGCTCATCTCTGGCCCTGGAGTCATGACGATACAAGTCCTCTATTGTGCAGGCATAGTCAACAATAGCCTGGAATTACTTGCCACTAGCAACTAATATCTCGATTGGCTCTCAACACTCTAACCGCAACCCCCAAACAAACCTACGGACTTTGTCCAGCATGGTAGGCATAATCATGGACCTAAATGGAGCAAGTTGATGGAAACGGGTCTCATACTCCGACACAATGATAGAACCCTGCATAAGTCTAGTGAACTGCTCTCTACAATGCTCCCTATCGCTCTTAGGCAAGAACATGGCGATGAAGGCCTCGTAAAACTCATATCAAGTCAACGGAGGAGACGATAATGGTCTTCAAGCAACCTGGGCCCTCTACAATAACTTAGTTAGGCCCTCCAACTAATATGTAGTGTAACCAACACCGTGAGTCTCCAGCAAACCCAGATGGTGCAATATCTCCTTACAAGTAGTAATGAAATCATGTGGATCCTGACCAGAAGTACTAGCAAACCTCGGGAGGTACCAATCTCAAAAACCTACCCAACGCTTTCTGCTCTATCTCTGTCATAGTTAGGCGAGGAGCAAGAAGCTGTGCAACTAATGGGACAGAAATAACCTCGGTATGGGGATCCGAAGTAACAGGCTGCGCTGCTGAAATCGGTGTACCCAAGGCTTCCCCCTGAGCAGATGTATGTGCTACCCCAGAAGGCTGCCTTCCAATAATTCCTAAAAGCTATAATAGTAAACCCTAAACATCTGAAGACTGAGCTGGGGCTGAAGCTAGCACTGGAGTTGGTGGTTCCTTCGCTCCTCCCTGGTCCACGTGCTGCTTGAGAACAAACTCTTGCTCATAATCATGCTCCGACTCTATCTCAACTCTAGCAGCTCTACTAGGTGCCACTTCTTGGGGATGTCCTCGACCCTACCTCTACGACCTCCCTGGCGCCTAGCTGGAGGCGGAGGCTCTTTTCTGCCTGATGGCGACGATCTTGTATAAGACATCTGCGAAAGAATGAACAAGAATAAGTGAGATTACAAGAAACTTCTAAGGACTATGCACGATACAGAAACAAATAGGAGAGTCATATTTCCTAAGATATCACTATAGCCTCCTGAAGATTGAGTACGGATGTCTCTACCCTAATCCGCAAGACACCACTAGACATTGGCCCCTATACCAATGATACTGGTGAACCTAGGCTCTGATACCAAGCTGTCACGACCTGATTTCTTGGTCATGATGGCACCTACAACCCCCCAATAGGCGAACCAATCCCCGTAGCCTGGAATGGTTAGTAATGGGCTACTATCTAACAAATAAGTGGAAGAACAGTTTAAATAGCAGATACAAGGGAACACAATGAAGAAATAAGCAACATGACATTAAAAGAGGCTTAACCAACACAAGAACTGGAATCATAGTGTATAAGAGCCGATACTACATATAATGAGTACAAACGGGATCCAAAATAATATATACATATATCTCTGAGTAGTAAGTGAGTACATAATACAAAAGATAAACTAAAGTCGAGGTCCGGGAGCAAAGAGCTCACCCTCATATGGGACGGTCCTAAATCTCCAAGCACAAGCGTTCACGAGCTAACGGCAATGGCCCACACTAGGATTTGCACCAGAAGATGTAGAGTGTAGTATGAGCACCAAATGCCAAGCAAAAGGTACCAGTAGCTATCATAAGCAGACTGGGCACATATACGATAAAAGAATAGTAACAGGCAGAGTAGAAGAAAATAGTCACAAAATCAATGAAAAAGCACACGGAAGCTAGCACATAAGGAAGACAACATAAATCAACAACATGGCTAGCTACTAGATATATATACATCACATACACTGGTGAAGGAAGAAAATAACGCACCTGGTATCCTCGCAACCACAATATATATATAAGGAGAGATTTTAGAAGTAGGCGGTATATCGATAACCTCAAGTAAAAGAGAAGGAGGGAAGCAAATATCATGGTAGCATTCTTGAACACAGGAATAACAACTAAGCCCAACTACATGATACTAGTCTCAATATTAAGATACCATAAGAGATCAACATAAGGAATCATAAAACTTGATAAAGAAATAATAAGTCTACCTACAGTTCGAACGGGCACCCATACAACTGAGGAACACAAACAATTGAAGATAAACCCTTTGGCATCCCATACTACCAGAGCGTACACTCAGCAAAAACCAAACAAGGGTGGAACCTCACACAAAAGAATGATATGGTGTGATATATTGGACTAAGTGTGATAATAGTATCGTATGCTACCTGCTTCCAGCATCCTATAAGGACCAGAAGATAGGATGCATGAAAGGTGGCACCCGTATACCTCTACTACATCATATACCTCCCCCTCCGGCACTCGCAGCATATAGCCCCTGGCCCGGAATGGTAAGGTCCATGGAGGGCCCCTACCAACATACTAGATGCCCTAAGAATCTCGAAAATCCCCAAGTGAAGCTACTCGGAGGGTATCTGGGTCTAAATCAGTAAGTTAAAATAGGTCTAGCGCATGGCCCCATCGAGCCTATTATTATCCCGAAATTGGTAGTAAACCAAGTCTATCGCTCGGCCCTGTCAAGTCTAGTATAAGTGGAAATAGTGATAAAACACCCCTTTTATTCTCTCAAACCCCAAGAAGATCCATTAAAATATTACCAAGCCTTTTTACAATCATTGTTTACCGAAAATGGGCTCTACAGTCCATGCAAGGTTTAGAAGATCATCAATAATAGGTCCAAAGCCCAAAACCATAGTAAAATCATTTAGAAATCCCTCTTACATGTATGAAAAATGGTATATACAATCACAATAGCGGCCCACGACCCACAATCAACCTATCGGCCCTGCACAGGCTCCAATCGCTTTATAGCACAGATAACCAGCCTAAAGTCGCAATAATGATGTTCGAGACTCACGGAAACCCCTGAATAGCCCACCATCTATGGTCCAGAGTCAAATCAAGTCCACATAGGACCACAAGGGTGATAATACCAATCTATGAAGAATACTACACACAACGGAGGAAAGAAACGAGGTGAATATGGAAAAACGGTCAAGGTCTGTGGTACCAAGCTAATAACCCAACCTAAGGATGTCAATTAGTACAATTTTATCCGATATATGCGAAGTCTAGGGAGTTTAGATCATAACCTACCTGTCATCCAATGACAATCTATTGGAACGATGATATCCAAGGCTGAACCACTCTAAAAATCTCTGAATGATAATCAAACTATCATAATCATAAATAGCACATTAAAATGGGACTAATCATACCCATATCGCTATACTAATAGCCGAGCCAAAATTTGGGTCACCGGCAGGCCCATGGGCCCAGCAACCTGAAATCAAAAATAAAAGTGCACAACATGATCATTATGACCATGAGAGTACATGCCCAGAAAAATATAGAAATTAGGTATGAATTTTGAGTTAAAATAGCCCCTAAAGTCAAGAAACCAAAGAGGGAAATTTAAGGAATGAAATCGGAAATTTAGAATGAAGCACTTACCACAACTAGGGAAATACGCCAAGGATGTGAAATTAACGATCCCACGAACATGCAATTCACAAGAGTGCAGAATCTACAACAATTTTCAAGCTCCAAGAATTTACAACAATGGAGTTTTGATAAAAGGAGAAGAAGTGAGCTTTGGGGAAGGAGAACTTACCAATAATTGAGAGACCATGAATTTGTGATGAACAATTGATTTCCCCATGCCTATAAACTGATTAGAGCAATAGTAGAGGGTGTGTTAGTGTTGGGAGAATTGAAGAACAAAGGCTGGAAAAATAAGGTGGGCACAACTTAAATAGTTGTTGACCCAGTCCTTTGCAAACGTGGCCAAGCATCTCCTAGGCGAAGACCAAAAACCTCAGCGGCTGGCCAGGCCTATATGTTCGCAGTTGGGCATTGCGTAGGCAATGGCCGAGAAAACTCGGCGCTAGCCTTGCCCTTCACATAGGTGACCAGCCCACGCATAGGCGAAGACTAAGCTACTGGCCGGCTAGCTTTTCCCTTCGCATAGGTGGCCAGCCCATGTGTAGGCGAAGGCCTAGCTGTGCCATGAGGGTAGCAGCTTGCCAACAACAAAGCCAACATGGAATTTTACTCTGATAGACCTCAGGAACACATCTGGGGTCTTGTGAACACAGACAAGAAGAGCTATTTACTAAAAATGGTATTCTGGACTCAATAGAATCGACAAAAATCCCAACAGAGATTGATAGCACAAAAATTGGGTCCCACACCCAAGAACTAACCTAGGCCAATCTTTCCAAAATGGAACACCATGGCCTAAAACGAGTCTGGAAGCCTCGTGACCCAAACCAAATGTCCCTCTAGCCCAAAGTCGACATTCTAGAGCTAACAAAGGCTGTCAAAATTTCAATCCAAAGTTGTCTTCTCTGAATGTTGACCAAAGTCACACTTTCAAGTTTGACTTCGTTAAAACATAAAAACCAAGACTAAACTAAATCAAAGCTCCCAAAACCCGACCAAGGGTCCATCTAGACTAAAATCCACGCTCCGGATCTTATGGAACTGTTGGAATTCAATTCCCAGCACATTTACTAAGAATGTTGACTAAAGTCAATAATATTCTAAGTTAAGGCTTTAAAATAGGAAAACAACCAAAACAACCAAATGAACAACTAGGGCAACGAACCACCAGTCCCAGCAAGTCATAAATGACTTGGGGCCACTACTAGAAAGCTCTAACAATACAAGGAAAGCGTAAACACAAAGATGATTGGAAGGGTCATCACACATGCCTTTCAAGGCATTACTTGATAAAAGATAGGGATAGGATGGTATTCATAGGTTTTAGTTGACATACCCACGTGATGCTATTTTGTGCACATGATTGAGACTAGGCCATTATAGTTAGCCAAAGTATTATGGCGTACCATCCCTTGTGGCATCATTTGCATTTTGAGTTAGCTAGAATGTGATGCATTATTCCCCCTACCTCGAGCCAAAACATGGCACATATGGCATGTAAACAGACCCTTATAGTAATCCCTTAAAGGGCATACCCTATATCAGACCGTGATTACAGTTATACATATCAATTCAAAAAAATGAGTACTTGAACAACATATAACTTACATGTAACCTGAATTTCCATTTATAGGCCATTATATGATTATTTGTATTTAATATAGTGTAACTACGTCATCTAAGAAATACATAGGGGCTATATTATAATGAATGCTTCTTTGGACATTATATGAAGAACTAATAAAGTTGGTGCATAGGTTAAAGTATCATGTCGTACATCTATTACTTGTATGCTCATAATTCTTTTATTTTGACATTTGATTCATATGAGCTTCATACTTGTCTACTTGTTATTATGTCTTCTTTACATACAAGTACATGTTGTATATGTACTGCAATCTCTACATTTAGGGTGTTGTATTTTCTTATAAATACAGGGTTATATTCACAGGGGAGAAGACACCCGCGTTAGGTTCTCTTGTCGTCTTCAGCTGGTATTTTGGTGAGCTCTATCTCTATCTTGAGCTAGATTATGTCTAGTATTTTTGGCTATATGTATAGATCTCTAGTTGGGTACATATGGGCCTGTCCCAACTAGTTATTAGTAGTATAGCATTTTGTACTCTTTAGAGACTTCCTACACATAATCTAGCATCACATTGTACAGTTATGCTTCAGCGACTCTGTAGTATATATATATATTGCATATGTTAGTTATTCTGCTCATTTATTAGTTTATAACTTCATATATTTCATAGATTACTCATAAAACAGGTGTTCATACGGTTCTTATATGCCCCTCCGATTTAGGGCATGACCAAACTTGGTATCAGAGCCAAGGTTAAATTTTCCCAAGAAGTCTACAAAGCCATGTCTATGAGGACCTTACTTATCAATGTGTTGCGTGAAACATTCATAATTAATGGATTGCATGGGCGTTTAGGAATTTCACCTTCATTTGTATTCTAGATCATGCGATAGAGCTAAGTCATAGAAAGTTACTTTTGACTCATATTCTACTTATATGTGATACAAATCATGTCTTCTACAAATAAGGATAAAGTAGCCTAGTGGGTAACTACGAGCTCCACTCAAGAGGCAACCACTGTAGGGAAGTTTGTAGTATTAGGGGATCAGACTAGAGCTCAAAAGAGTTTGTTAAGTCCTAAGCTTCCAGGTTTTAATGTGCCTAGGACATAAGGACCTGCAAGGGTTCATTCACCTCCAATGGTTCCAGCAGTAGTTCCTACACTTCCACCATGTGCCTCAGAGCAGGATATTAAAGGAGTGATACAGTTCGTCACACAGTTAGTAGTCGCTTAGGCTCAGAGACAAAATGTGAAAGTCCCTATTTTTGATCAAAGAGAGGTAGATGGATCTAGGATTCAAGATTTTCTCTGTATGAATCTGCCAGTGTTCACAGGCTCCAGCCTTATGGAAAACCCTCAAGAGTTCATTGATCAGACTCATAGAATTTTTAAGGTGATACGGGTATCGGAGACAAGTGTTGTTGAATTATCCTCTTATCAATTAAAAGATATTGTTATTGATTGGTATGAGATATGCAAAGCTTTGAGGGGTCAGAATGCTCCCCCAGCGGTTTGGATGAACTTTGTGGAGGCTTTCATGGATCATTTCTTACCATTAGAGATCAGAAAGGCAAAGGTAGATGAATTTATGAATTTAAAGTGGCATGATCTCATTTTCAGAGAGTACAGCTTATAGTTTACGCAGTTGTACAGATTTTCTCCGAAGTTGGTTAGTACTCAGACATCAAGGATTCATTACTTTGTAGGTGGCCTCATGGATTGCATGAGGGACAATCTTTCTATTGCTTCCCTGAATAAGGATTAGTATATAGTGAGGATCATAGCATATGCTCAGTAGTTAGATAAGGATCAGCATAATTGTGAACTAGATAGCAAGAGAGAATAGAGTAAGAGATCCAGGATGGCTTGCTAATATCGGGGAGTAGTGGAGCTTCCACTAGTAGAGGGCCACCTAGGTAGACTCAATTAGCAGTATGCTCCACAGCTAATTCTCTAGCTAAGTTTTTGAGATATAGACATGAGCAGGGTAAGACTTCTAGGGCACCGGGCCCATAGACTTAGAGGGATACTAGTCGGGTATTACCACCTCAACCTACATGCAGACACTGTGGCCAAGCACATGGAAAAAGGTGTCAGTGTAGGCTAAATTCCTGGTATTAGTGCGGTATAGAAGGTCATATGGTATGAGATTATCCGCAGCTCAGAGATAGAGGCAGAGGTGGTAGATCATAGACTATAGGGTCCGTATCAGCCTCATCATCATCAACATCTTCTTCTTCTTATGGTCCTCAGGCACCAGCAGGTAAAGGATCTGGTTGAGGCAGAGGAATCGGTTCTAGTATCGGCCCAAATCGTATGTATAGACTAGTCGGTCAGCAAGATTCAAAGGCATCCCCAAACATGGTCACAAGTACTTTATCCATATTTTCATATGATGTATATGCTTTGATAGACCCAAGAGCTACCTTGTCATATATTACTCTATTTTTTGCTAAAATGAATAGAGCCAGAGTTGTTACTTGAACCATTTATGGTATCGACCCTAGTAGGAGAGTCTACTATAGCTAATAGGTCTATAATAATAACGTAAAGACCATATATGGATGTGATAGATTGGCTAATCTGATTGAACTAGAAATGGTCGACTTTGATGTCATCATGGGTATGGATTAGCTATGCTCTTTCTATGCTACAGTTGATTGCCGAGCTAAGGTTGCCCGATTTCATTTCCTCGGCGATCCTGTCCTGGAGTGGAAAGGTAATACTATGATGCCTAGAGGGAGATTTAGATCCTATCTTAAGGCACAAAAGCTTATTGCAAAGTGGTGTTTGTATCATTTAGTCTAAGTAAGAGACCTTGATGATGAAAAATAGATGCTGACTCTTCAGCCAATACCAGTGGTGAATGAATATACTGATGCGTTTTGTGATGAACTTTTAGGATTACTCCCGTCAGAGAAATTGACTTTGGTATTGATATGGATCCCAATACTCAATCGATATCAATTCCACCTTATAGATGGCGCTTGCAAAGTTGAAGGAGCTAAAGGAGCAATTGGAAGATTTGCTTGATAAAGGCTTCATCTGATCCAATATATCACCTTGGGGTACACCAGTTCTGTTATTACATAAGAAAGATGGCACATTGAGAATGTGTATAGACTAAAATCAGCTAAATAGAGTAACAATATTGAATAAGTATCTTTTTTCTTGAATAAATGATTTATTTGATTAGCTGCAGGGAGCTAAATGTTTTTCATCGATTTATTTGAGGTTTGGTTACCACCAACTGAGGATTCATGAGGTAGATATTCCCAAGACAACTTTTTGAATAAGATATAGGCACTTTGAATTTCTTGTCATGTCATTTAGACTAATGAATGCCTCAACAACCTTCATAGATATGAAGAATAGGGTTTTTAAACCCTTCTTGGATATGTACATGATTGTATTTATAAATGACATCTTGGTATATTCACGGCATGAAGCAGAGCATGTAGATCATCTGAGATAAGTACTATAAACACTCAGAGAACAACAATTATATGCTAAGTTTTCTAAATGTGAGTTCTGGTTAACCTCAGTAGCCTTTCTTGGCCATGCGGTATCCGGAGAAGGCATCAAAGTAGACTTTCAGAAAATAGAGGCTATGAAGAATTAGCCTCGACCAACCACTCCCACAGAGGTACATAGTTTCTTGGGGTTAGCCAGTTACTACATCAGATTTATGGAGGGATTTTCCTCTATTTATACCCTATTGACTAAATTCATGCAGAAAGCAGCTAAGTTCTAGTGGTCAAATGCTTGTGAAAGAAGCTTCCTGGAGATAAAAGATATATTAAATACAGAAATAGTATTAGCTTTACTAGAGGAAACATATGGGTATGCTATGTATTGTAATTCTTTTGGTGTTGGCCTAAGTTGTGTCATGATGAAGCATGGAAATGCTATAGTGTACACCTCTCGACAATTGAAGAAGCATGAACAAAATTACCCCACTCCTGAGTTGGAGCTTGTAGCAGTTGTGTTTGCACTTATAATATGGTGCCACTATTTGTATGGGGTGAATGTTGATGTTTTTACAAACCATAAGAGTGTTCAATATCTATTCAAGCAGAAAGAGTTGAATCTAAGGCAGAGAGGTGGCTAGAGCTATTGAAGGACTACGATGTTGATATTCTCTACCACCCTAGTAAAGGTAACATTGTAGCAGATGATCTCAGTTGACTATCTATCGGTAGCCTGGAACATTTGTCACCTATTCAGCATGAAGTGGCCAAAGACATTTGTCAATTAGCCAGCCTAGGAGTTCAACTCATGGATTCTGAAGATGGTAGCATTGTGGTATTGAATATGGTTGAGTCATTATTAATGGTTTTGGTAAAAGGAGAGATAGTATGACAATCCCTTATTACTCCAATACAGAGAGGGAATTTGGTAACACCGGGTTATAGCATTTGAACTAGCAGGTGATGAAACCTTAAGGTGTTTGAGGTAGGCTATGTGTGCCAGATGTAGGTGGGTTGAGAGAAAAGATTATGGATGAGGCACATTGCTCTTTTTATTCAATCCATCCTAGCTCTACGAAGATATATCATGACCTTAAAAAGGTGTACTACTGGAATGATATAAAGAAAGATATAGCATAGTAAGTAGCATAGTGCTCCAATTGCCAACAAGTGAGAGTAGAGCATTAGAGGCCCTTGGCCTAGCTCGGACCATAAGTATTCCAGTATGGAAATGGGAGACTATTAATATGGATTTCACCACAGGTTTTCCCTCTTCTTTTCAAAGAAATGGATCCATTTGAATAATAGTTGATCGGCTGACAAAATCAGCCCATTCTTTCCTGTTAAGTCCATTAGCACAGTTGATGATTATTCTAATCTATATATAAAATAGATTGTTCACTTACATGGGACCCTGGTGTTCATTATTTTTCAGATAGAGGCACACAATTTTCAGCCTATTTTTGGAGATCATTCAAAAGAAGCTTTGGAATACAAGAGAATCTTAGCACTGCATTTCATCCATAGACAGAAGGCCAAGCCGAGCATACTATTTAGACGCTCGAAGATATGTTGAGATCATGTATGCTAGACTTTAAAGAAAACTAGGATTATCATTTGCCAATAATAGAGTTTTCCTATAATAACAGTTATCGCTCTAGCATTAGCGTGGCTCTATTTGAAGCTCTGTATGGGAGACGATGCAAATCTCCTATTAGTTGGTTTGAAATAGGTGAAACACAAATACCAGGACCAGATCTAGTCTACCAAGAAGTTGAGAAGGTTAAGTTGATACATGAGCAGTTAAAGTCTGCTCAGAGCTGATAAAAATCATATACAGATGTGTATGATGATTTGGTATTCTTGAAAGTGTCGCTTATGTGAGGCATTATGCAATTTTGAAGGAAATGTATGATGAGTCCCAAGTATATTGGGACTTATAGAGTTATATGCAGATTTGTCCAGGTAGCCTATGAGGTGGAATTACCTCTAGAGTTAGCTGTGGTGCATCCGGTCTTCCATGTGTCTATGTTGCACAAATGTTTAGGAGAACCTTCACATGTCATCGCTACAGAATGTATCGAGCTTGAAGGAGAATTATCATTTGAGAAAGTCCCTGTGGCTATATTAGACCGGCAGGTTAGGAAGTTAAGGATCAAAGATATAGCTTTGGTCAAAGTACTTTAGAGGAACCAGAATGTAGAAGAGGCCATGTGGGAAGCATAAGAAGATGTGAAAGCTAAATATCCGTACTTGTTCTAAGAACCATCAGAAGGTTCTTAAGCTACTTATCTTTTTTATATGATCGTTAGTCTCTATTGTATTTGTTTGGTTGTGATTTGATTCCAACTTGATATGTTTAGGTACATGATGTGTGCCTATGATTGTCGAGACTTACGTGGATGCAACTTCCATATGCAGAGTATAATGTAAGTTACACAAATGATTATAACCTTTGTTTGAGTATAAGGCCAAATCGAGCCTTGTGTAGTATCTGTTAAGCATTGTATTTATTGTGATGCTCTGTGAAGCACATTTGTATGTATTTTGGCTAGCTAGAGGGTTCCTGATAGGCCTATTTACAAAGGAAACTATGCCAAAGTTTTTGAATATTTTTAAAGTTGCCAAATTTTAAGGCCATGTGATGGGTAAATTGAAGTAGAAGTTAGTTAGGTGAGTTCATAAATGTCTTGAACAATTTCAGAAATCAAGTTAGCTACAAGCATCAGTCGAGGACAAATGATCCTAAGTGGGAGAGATTGTAGCACCTCGAAAAAAAGAAAGGAAATAAAAAAAAGGGGAATGTATTAAATAGTGAGTGAACAAGGATTTTAAAGGGAGGTGCGCAACTTTACTACGTGCATATTATTAAAGGCAGCACTGTAGTTAATATATATATATATATATATATATATATGTGTGTGTGTGTGTGTGATTAGGTGCAAAAATTTTGCTGCTGGTTGGGATTAAGACCTCCTTTTATTAATTTTCAATAGGTGGGGCCACTTTTGGTCTCTATAGGAATTTTTAGTGAATAAAACAAAAAGGAAAAAAAGAGTGAAAAGGCCAGAACAAGGAAATATTGGGGAAAATGTATAATATTGAGTACTGCTGCTTCAGTCTTGATCTTCTTCTTCATTTGTCAACAATTCTTAAGCAAGAGAAAAAACAAGTGAAGTGGGTATGTGATTGTGGAGAAGAAATATTCATACAAATCAAGGTGGTAGCAACCTCAAGGAACATTCAAGAATTGGCTTCAAGTCTTAAGTTAGGGTGTAAATTTCAAGAGGTAAATTATTTATCCTACTCTCAAATATGATTATGAATAACTATTTGAGATATTTTATTTGAATTTGTATTAGCTCTTGAAATGGGTCTTGATTATTACGGTTTTTTAAAGAAGAAAGAAGATAAAGGTGGAAATTTTGGGAATTCCTACTAAGTGAAAGATTTGATGATAAATTAATATAAGTTGGGGAAAATAGGGGAATTCACTCCAAATGATTGTGAAGGAACTTGATTAACTTTGGGATAATTGGAAAATATTGGAATACATCGTTAGATAAACCTACGGGTTATTGGTGAACACATATATTATTTTTGTAGTTAATTGATTGTCTATTTGATTGTGGAAGCTAGTGGTTGGATGTGTAAGGGCTACATCTAAGTGGGTTGAATTGTTGGGGACTTGTGGTATTGCGATTAGCTAGGAAGGCATTCAAGGTATGTGAAGCTAAATCTTCCTTCGCTGTAAGGCACCCTCCTACGTAACATGTTCCTTCTTTATAGGCCAAATAGCTTACATAAAATAATGAAAACAAGGTCTTTAGTTGCTTTATGTGTCCTTCCCTTGTTTAACTATTAACGCTTATATGTACTCTTATTACTCCCTTCGCATCGAGCTTTCTTAATATTTCCAATGACTATAAGTATCATTACTTGAAATTCTTAGAATTCACCCAATATGGACGTATATATGTTCCACACATTATAAATGAAATAAATGTCCATAACATAACTACACTTGTTTATGTGATAACCTATGCGATATAGCCATAAGTTAAAATGAGAACTCCTGTTTGGATAGTGATATCATATTAGGCAAGTGAGACATCATATAGAAATCTTACTTAAATAGTTAGACAATCTTTATCGTAAGTTATATGTCATAGACCTTTCAAGGCATTACATGATAAAATATAGTGATGAGAGAGTATTCATTGGTTTTACTTGACACACCAGCGCGATGCAATTCTATGCACATGATTAAGAGTAGACCATTATAGTGAGCCAGAGTATTGTGGCGTGCCTGCCCTTGTTACATCATTTGCATTTGGAATCAGCTGGAATGTCATGCAATGACTCGAGCCAACATATAACACATATGATCAGTGGGTAGACCCTCCTAGTGAGCCCTCAAAGGGTGTATACTATATCAGAACACGATTAAAGTTATACATATAAAATCATAGCAATGAGTACTTGAACAACATATGCCTTACATGTGAGATGAATAGCCTTTGATAGGCCATCATGGGATCATTTGTATTTAATATCGTGTAAGTTCATCATCTAGGCAAGCCATAGGGGCTATATTATAATGAATGCTTCTTTGAACGTTATATGAAGAACTAATAAAGTTGGTGCATAGGTTATATTTTCATGTTGTACTTCTATTACTTGTATTATCATAATTCTTTAATTTTGATATTTTATTTATATGAGCTTCCATACTTGTCTATTTATTATTTTGTCTGCTTTACATACCAATACATATTGTATATGTACTGACATCCCTACGTTTGGTGTGGTGTATTTTCTTATAAATACATGATCAGATTCACAGGGGAGCAGACACCCGCATTAGGTTCTCTTGTCATCTTTAACTAGTATTTTAGTGAGCTCCATCTCCATCTGGAGACAAATTATGTCTAGTATTTTTGTCTATATGTATCTATCTCTACTTGGGTACATCAAAACCTATCCCGACTAGTTATTAGTAGTATAGCATTTTGTACTCTTTAGAGGCTTTCTAGATGTTATCTAGCATCACATTGTACAGTTTTGTCATTGGGACTCTGTAGTATATGTGTATGAAGCATATGTAAGTTATTCTGCTCATTTATTGGTTTATAACTTCGTATATGTCATCGATTGCTTGTAAAACAAGTGGTTATACGGTTCTTGTCTGCCTCTCAGATTTGGGGCATGACATTCCAACTGTAGCGTGATAGTGTTTGGGTGTGGTTCCCCTAAACCAAGTGTCTACAATAAGGATAGGGGAATCAAGTTGATACTTACCCCAAGATCACACAATGCATGTTTAACATCACTTTTCCCAATCTGTATGGGCAATGTGAAACTCCCAGGGTCTTTGACCTTTTAAGGGAGCTTGCTCAAGACCCTTGAACTGCACTCTTCAGTTAGTGCAACCATCTCAAATTTTGTATGTCATTTTTTACCAACCATCATATCTTTCAAGTATTTTTCATATTTAGGCATATCCCTCAAGTAATCAACTAAAGGAATGTTGATATGAAGTTGTTCAAAGATATCAAGGAACTTAGAATCATTATTACTCTTCTGATATCTTTGAGGGAATGGTGGTGAAAGTATCTCAGATGTATGTTTAGGCTGATCAATAACCTCTTTGTCAACCTTTTCCCCTTACACATGCTTTATCATTGGTGTGGGTGGTGGGATCAAACTTTTGAGAAAAGGAGGTGGATGCTTAAAGTTGTCCTCGTTAACTACTTTCCTCTTTGAGGATCTGAATCTAGAAAGTTTTGCCCACTTCTCAAAGTAATTGCCATGACCTTCTTGGGCATATCATAATCACTTCATAAAGCACCTTGAGGCATATAATGAAGTGTTGTAGCGAACTACCCTATCTAAACCTGTAATTCACTGATAGCCTTCCTTGTTTCTACATTAATTTATATCGGTTGTGCCATGAACTGTTTAAGTGTCTCCTTCAATTAACTACTAACCTATGGAGCTTGCTTCATAAATTGCTACTCTTGAATATTCTGGTTCCCACCCAGGAGACGTTTGGATGGTTTTTGTAGTTTGGGTCAAATGTGTTGCTTTGATAACCATAAACCCTATTTCGCTGCCCCATATAGAGTATAGACTCTGGAGTCAAAAGGCATCCAGAGTAAGCATGGTTTTCAACATACTTGCCACAAAACAATGCAGCTGCCTGAAATTGATGCACTTGCTAAATTTGTCCCACACTAAGAGCTTTAAAATTTTACTTCACCAAAGTAACCAATCGATATTTCAGCCCAGATAGCTGATACCTCATCCAACTCACACTTTTTGGCATTTTCTGTGTAGAAGTGAGTACTCTACTAGGCTTTGTGTAGTCTCGGTACCTGCAAACATAAGGTTGAGCAATTCCTCTATTTCATCATAGCTCTTGGACAATATTTTCCCTTGAGCTGCAGCATCTAATAATGATTTCGAGTCTGTCCTCAACCCTTCAATAAAATTATGCCCGAGATCTCCTTGGGTTGTTGATGGTGTGGACAGTCTCTCAAATATCCTTTGTATCTCTCCTAAGCTTAGGGAAGGGATTTATTATCTCTCTTAACAAATCTGAGAATCTTGACTCTAAGCTCTTTTGTTCTTCTAGATGAGAAGAACCTATTGAGGAACTTTTCAGAAAGAGCATCCCATGACGTGATAGATCTCACGGGCTGATTTTGTAACCATCATTCCCCCCTAATCAGTGAGAAAGTGTCACGACCTATATCCGCCATGAGTGGCACCCAGACTAAACCCCTCGGTGGAAAAACCAACTAACCTTATAAGCCATCCAACAGTTAGCAAGAAATGGGCAACTAAATCAATCTCAATAATAAGCCAATAATGAACATATTAAATAAAGAGTAAATATAAGTATGAAGAAATAAACCTGACTAGAACCTGAAAGTCATCATACCAAAACTCTAATAATTTTCTAAAGGAAGGGGATGCAACCCCAAAACCAAAGTAATATCTATGTCCGAAATAATTTACCAGAAAACAAGTGAAGAACTCATGGTAGCCCAGAAGATATAGCTCACCCTTGAGATTGAATACTATCTGAATCACAATTGAGTACTCAAAACAGTCACCGGAATATGCCCTGTACTCAATAAAAGAAGAGCATGTGTAGTATCAGTACACAAGAAACAACAGTGCACTGGTAGGGTCATCGGCCAATACAAATGAGAAATATAAACACATAATCATAATGTAGTACAAAGAGACATCCATGAACTTTATCATGCAACTCTACTCCAATTTCATAATGCTTAACCTTCTGAAAAGTACAACATGAAGTTCAGTAAATATGAGTCAACAGGAATAACAAGTCAAGTCAAACTATGAACACTACCAAGACTCCAAGTCAACAATCCTGACTCAACAATCATATAAATCATGTCCCAACTACACAAGTAATAGACAACACAAAATTATGTCATATTTTCCAATTAATCCTGACCACTCAAGGACCCCTAAGACACAACTATGGCAATCAACATGCATCTCGATGAACATAAAGAAACCACCTTTGGAAATTAAGAATACAAACCCGGTTCACTCAAGGAATCAACATAATAATGACAACACTTAATCCTGGTTCACTCAAGGAACCAATTTAATCAAGAAAATACATAATCCCCAGTTCACTCAAGGAACCATCACAATCAACAATTACTTGTACACATATGCTAAGGGTCTTATGGTCGCCCACTAGCCATGACATGCAGGGGACAAGCTCTTGTCCATGTACCAAATCCTAGACATCAAGTATCTGCCAATCTTATATCAACCAATCCCGTGGAGATGTCCAAATACCGATACATTCTAAAATAATGAAGTATATCAATACAATCACAACCACAATGATAACAGAAACAACACTTGTAAAACTAATAAGCTTTTATTCAAACAATCATTGCATGGGACTAACACTTAGGATATTACGGCTAGGTCAAATTAAACTCTCCCCAAGACCCATAAATTAGTGATTTCAAGGTCAAGGAATCAAAAAACCAGTTAATGGGGATAAATAACTTACTTTTACAAAGAATTCTGGTGGAAATAGGTAAAAATCACCCCAAATCACCCCGAATTGCCTAAGCCCTCCCCAAAATATGTTTAGAAATAATCAAATATTTTTGGAGAATTTTATGCATAAATAGAAAATTTACCCCGCTATAGCAGCCCGATTCCGCTATAGCGGCATTGCAATAGCAGAATTCACCTGCTATAAAGGGATTGACCGCCTTTGACTCCTGCTATAGTGGGAATTTCTCTGCTATAACACCATCCCTATAGAAGCCTCCCACCCTCTATAACGGGTGTGGTGAGGCAGAAACTGGATATTGCTCCCAATTATTTCTTTTTTTTTTGCAATGCACCCTCAAATTATGACATTTTAGACTAACTTCTTTATGTTAAGTTTGATATCAAGAGTTCTACTTACTTGAATTCACTTCTGAAAAGTCCTATGGATTCATTATCATCATAGCTAATATAAGGTCAGGCTAAACTTTATTATATTTACCCAATCCATTCTTGGATTACCCTAGATCATACCTCACTCACAGTTTATCCAATACTAGCCTAGCCTAAAAAAATTAACTGTCACAACCCGATTTCTCGGTCATGATGGCACCTATAACCCCCCAGTAGGCAAACCAATTCCCGTAGCCCAGGACAGTTAGTAATGGGCTATTATCTAACAAATAAGTGGGAGAGTAGTTTAATAAGCAAAAGTGAGGGAACAAGATGAAGAGAATAGATAACAGGAAAATATATATACATATGCGGAAGCTAAACGAAACCCCAATACCTGGTATCATAGTATAGAGCCAAAACTACATACATGGAGTGCAAACGATCCAGAACAATATATACAGATGTCTCTGAATGGTAATAGAGTACATAAAGCAAAAGATAAACTAAAGCTAAGCTCCGATCGCCAAGAGCTCACCCTCAGTCTGAAGTAGTCCCCAACAGATCTCCAAGCACGAATAACAGCGAACTAACGGCGATGGCCCACGCTAGGATCTGCACCCAAAGATGTAGGGGGGCAGTGTGAGCACCAAATGCGAAGCATAAGGTACCCAGTAGGTATCATAGGCCGACTGGGCACATATAAAATAAAAGCGTAGTAACAGACAGAATAGAAGCAAGTAGTCACAGAGATCAACAAAAGGTACACAGGAACTAGCCTAGAGGGAAATCAACAGAACCACATGTGAGGCCAGTAAGCCGAATATATACACCATAGGTAGAGGTGAAAGTAAGAAATAACGCACCTGGGGTCCTTGCAATAACAGTGTATACATAATAAGTTTACGAAATTGACATTATACTGGTAACCTCAAGTGTAACAAGAGGGAAAGAGTAATGATAGGCATGCTCAGACACATGAATCAAACTCAACTAATCACATCAATCTCAATCCAGAAACTAACAGTTTAGCAGTAACTAATTTCATTCTTAACCGTAAAAGGGAATAATTCTGTAAGTTAATAGCAAGAGTCTACCTACAGTCCCCCGGCCTCCCATACAATCGGGGAACACAAACAAGTGAAAACAAACCCTACGGTATCCCATACTACCGGAGCGTACAATCAAAAAACAACAAACAAGGGTGGAGCCTCAAACAATGAATGATATGATGCATGAAGAACTCAAGTGAAATGGTATCTCTATATGTACCTCCTCAGGTGCCGATCCGGCCCAGCAGGTAGGTTCCATGGAAAGACACTGCCCGTATACCTCTACTCCACCGTATACCCTTCCTTCGCCACACGCAGCCCAAAGCCCCCAGCCCGGATGGCAAGGTCCATGGAGGTCCCTGACCCCATACTAACACTCAGTATCAAGACATGTCATCCGAAAGCAAGTACGGGTTCAAGATAGAGACCCAGTCTCTAATATGCATGCCCAGACCCTGTCCAGGACTAAAGTAGTAGGAAAATATCTCAAAAAACCCTCCAAGGGTGCCCGGGCACAACCGGGTCTAAACAATAGAAAGTCATCTCGGGTGCTCGGTCCGATCGAGGCTAAAATTATCTCAGGTAGCAAGAAAACTCAACTAGCACCCCGGCCCTGCCGAGTCTAGCGTTAATCGTAATATAAATCATAATTTTACTTTCTTTTACCCAAGAATATTCACAAGTTAAATCAAACCATTTCCAATTCATTTCCATCAAAAACAGGCCCCCGGGGCCATGCAAGGTTTAGAAAATAGTGCCAGTAGGACCGAAGCCAAAACTGTAGTAAAACATGGATAAAACCTCTTTATATGCATGGAAATGGTATGATCACACACAATAGCTGCCCAGCAGCTCACAATCAACCTATCGACCCTGCACAGGCCCACAGCTACTCAGCAAGCATAACCAGCCTAGAAGGATAATTCTATGCCCGGAACTCGCGGACATTCCCCAAAATCCCACCTTCTATGTTCCAGAGTCAACAAGGTCTCACGGGACCACAAGGGTAAATAAAATATATTGGCAAGTACTACAAGCAACGGAGGAACAAAAGTAGGTGGACATGAATAAAGTAGTCGAGGTCTGTGGTACCAACCTAATAATTCAACCCAAGGATGCCAGCTAGTACAATTTTATCTGATATATGCTAAGTCTAGGGATTTTAAACCATAACCTACCTGTCATCGGATGACAAGCTCAAACCTCTCTGAAAAGCTCCGAAATGAAATTAACTCGAATTCGGGCTTGAATAACTTGACGTATACAATCAACTTTTGATCCGTGATAGAATAACTCGTCAAAGTATATTTCTCATAAAATCTCTCGTCAACGTACTATGAGTAGACACATATACGTATGTATGCAGCAAGGAATTGTTCATATTAGTAGGTATTAATTCACTGAAAGTTTAAGAATTGAGTGATAATTAAGGATATGTACTACTTACAATTGTTTATATAAGTTATCCATCTCATAACCAAATGATGCCACCTATGAGAAAGCTTGTTGTTGTCCACTCCCTCCACTTCCACGTGGGAGTGGAGTGGAACCACAAATTTATTTTTATCCCATTATGTATATATTCGGGTATTGCATAGATTCGTGGTAAAATATATATAACTTTTTAAATATACCATAACTAATAGAAAATCATTTCCAATAAAACTTACTATATTATAATAATAATTTTTAATATAACTAAATTTACTATCTCCGTTAAAATATTACAATGTATACAAACCTTATAAAATAAGTACATACACAATTATATCATAATAAAAGTATTTTTCATAGACCTTTAAAATACTTTTAAAAAGGTAATAAAAAATATAACTTTAAAATAAAATATTTTCAAATATACGCGTGATGCTAATAAAATTCTTAAATGGAGGTTCGCAATTCACCATCGCACGATTTTGATACTCAAGAACTATCTTGGAACCCTCCCTTATGTTTTCTCACTATTTCAGAACTGAAATGGCGTTTTTAAACGTGAAGTTTAGGCTTTAAATCAGTTTTGACCCGACCTGGTTCGCGACCCGGTTTCTGCCAGACAGTCCACGGTAAAATAGTTATAACCTTTTACTCCGAGATCAGTTGGACATGAGGTTTTATGCGTTGGAAACTAGACTCGTAGAACTTCGATTTGATATTTCGGGGGACTTCTAACTCTTTATATATTGAGAGAAAAGCTCTGAGATATTTTACCCAAAGTTCAGAAAATTTATTAAAGAAACTTACGATAACTTTTGCCGACTTGCTTGACTTCAAAACTTATTATACGACCAAACAAATGGACCCGGTAGCGAAATACCAGTCCCGACAAGCCTTAAATGACTTGGGGCCGCTAAAAATAAGCTCTAACGGTACAAGGAAAACGTATACGTGGAAATGACCGAAAGAGTCATTACATCATCCACTACTAAAAAGGACTTTTGGTCCTCGAAAGTCAAGGTCAAGGGGGTACCTGAAGGCTCAAACAGCTGCGGATACTGAGCCCGCATATCTCTCTCGGTCTCCCAGGTAGCCTCCTCGACTAGACGGTGCCTCCACTGAACCTTAACAACTGGGATCTCTCGAGATCTCAATCTCCTGACATCTCTGGCCAAAATAGCCATCGGCTCCTCAACAAAGGCTAAACCCTCACCCAACTGAACTGAATCCCACTGTAACACATGAGACTCATCTGGGACATACCAACGCAACATCGAAACATGAAATACAGGATGTATAGCTGAAAACATCGGAGGCAAGGCTAGCTGATAGGCAACGCTACCAACCCTCTGAAGAATCTCAAACGGCCCAATGTACCTGGGGCTAAGCTTTCCCCGCCTACCAAATCTCATCACGCCCTTCATGGGCGATATACGGAGAAACACCAAGTCACTGACACTAAACTCCAAGGCACGAAGCCTACGATCAGCATAACTCTTCTGCCTGCTCTGAGCTGCCCGAAGTCTATCCTGAATCGATCGAACCTGATCTAAGGAATCTCAAAGCAAATCTGTGCCCTATGGCCTAGAATCAAAACCATCAAACCAACCTATCGGTGATCTGCAACGCCTTCCATACAAAGTCTCAAAAGGTGCCATGTCGATACTCGAATGGAAGCTGTTATTATAAGCAAACTCTGCCAAGGGAACAAACTTATCCTAAGAACCTCCAAAGTCAAGAACACAGGCCCGAAGCATGTCCTCCAGAATCTGAATGGTCCTCTTGGACTGGCCATTTGTCTGAGGGTGGAAAGCGGTACTAAGATGAACCTCTGTACCCAAATCTCGCTGAATAGCCCTCTAGAACTGAGATGTGAACTGAGTGCCGCGGTCTGAAATGATAGAAGCTGGGACCCCGTGCAACCGAACAATCTCACGAAGGTATATCTGAGCTAACCTCTCTGCGCCATAAGAAGTCTGAACCGGCAAGAAATGTGCTGACTTAGTCATCCTATCAACAATCACCCATATGGAATCAAACCCATGAGAAGTACGAGGCAAACCAACAACAAAGTCCATAGTAATCCCTTCTCACATCCACTCAGGAATGGGAAGTCGCTGCATCAAACTACCAGGTCTCATGTGCTCGAACTTAACCTGCTGACAGTTCAAGCACCGAGATACGAAATCTGCTATATCCCGCTTCATACCCCTCCACCAGTAAAGCTGTCTCAAGTCTCTATACATCTTTGATGTGCCAGGGTGAATGGAGTATCTAGTACAATGTGCCTCATGAAGTATTAACTGAATCAAATCACTAATCCTCGGAACACAAAGGCGACTATCAAACCTCAGAACCCCATCTAAATCTAGGGTAGCCCGACTGGTCTCACCCTGAAAAACCCGATCACGAAGGTCACACAACTGTTGATCCTCAAACTGACGGCTCTGAATCTGATCAATCAAAGTAGAACGAACCTCAACACTGGCGAGAACTCTTCTAGGATCCGACAAGTCAAGCCTAACAAAACGGTTAGCCAAGGACTGGATGACAAAGGCCAACGGTCGCTCTGAAACTGAAAGAGAAACTAGGCTACCCATACTCACTGTCTTCCGACTCAAGGCATCCGCTACCATGTTTGCCTTGCCCGGATGATACAGAATAGTGAAGTCATAGTCCTTCAGTAACTCGACCCATCTCTTCCATCTCGAGTTCAACTCTCGCTGACTCGTGATATACTGAAGACTACGGTGATCAGTGAAGATCTCACAGTGAACTCCATATAGGTAATGCCTCCAAATATTGAGCGCGAAAACTACCGCTGCCAACTCTAAGTCATGAGTGGGGTAGTTGCGCTCGTGGACCTTCAGCTGCCTCGACGCATATGCTATTACTCGACCCTGCTGCATCAACACACAACCAAGACCAACCCCAGAAGCATCACAGTACACGAAGAAGCTCTGACCTTCAACCGGCAAGGTCAAAACTGGAGCTGAAGTCAATAAGGCCTTAAGCCTCTGGAAGCTATCCTCACACTGATCCGACCACTGAAATGGGACATCCTTCCTAGTCAGCATAGTCAAGGGTGCTACTATGGAAGAAAATCCCTCAATGAACCATCTGTAGTAACCTGCTAACCCAATAAAGCTACGGACCTCAGTAGCAGTAGTAAGTCTAGGCCAATCACAAACCGCAGAATCTTTCCCGGGTCAACCCTAATTCCATCCTTAGACACCACGTGCCCTAGGAATGCAACTGACTCAAGCCAAAACTCGCAGTTTGAGAACTTGGCATAAAGTCGATGATCTCTCAAAGTCTGGAGTATAACCCTCAAGTGTTGCTCATGCTCATCTTTATTACGCGAGTATACCAAGATGTCATCAAAAAAACTATCACAAATGAGTCCAAATACGGGCCAAGAACCCTGTGCATCAAGTTCATAAAGGCTGTGGGGGCATTAGTCAACCCAAAAGACATCACCAGGAACTCATAATGGCCATAACGTGTCCTGAATGCTGTCCTAGGGATGTCCTCCGCCCTAATCCTCAACTGATGGTAGCCAGACCTCAAATCAATCTTCAAAAACACGACTGAACCCTGAAGCTGGTCAAACAAGTCATCAATCCTCGGCATCGGATACCTATTCTTCACTGTCACCCTATTCAGCTGCCGATAATCAATACACATGCGCATCGACCCATCCTTCTTCTTCACGAAGAGAACAAGAGCACCCCAAGGTGACACATAGGTCTAATAAACCCCTTAGCTAACAGATCCTGGAGCTGCTCCTTAAGCTCCCTCAACTCAGCAGGAGCCATACGGTAAGGAGAAATAGAAATGGGCCTGGTGCCCGGCTCCAGCTCAATAGCAAAATCAATATCTCTCTCAGGTGGAAGGCCTGGTAGGTCGGTAAGAAACACATCAAGGAAGTATCTAACCATAGGGACAGACTCAGGAGAAGTAGGTTCAGCACTAACATCTCGGACATATGCTAGATAAGCTAAACACCCACGGGAAATCAACTTCCTAGCTCGAAGACAAGAGATGATCCCAGATGGTGCATGGCTAACAGAACCCTGCCACACAACCGGGGATACACTGGGCACAGCTATGGTAATGGTCTTGGCATAACAATCCAAAACCACACGGTGAGGGGATAACCAATCCATGCCCAGTATCACATCAAAATCTAGCATATCAAGAATCATCAAATCACCCCAAGTCTCTGAATCACCAATAGATAGCATACAAGATCTCACAATCCGATCCACTACTAAAGAATCTCCTACTGGGGTCGAAACAGAAACATGAACAGATAATGGCTCACTAGCCAACCCCAAACAAGGCACAAAGTAGGCAGATACGTATGAACAAGTGGATCCAGGATCAAATAAAGCCATAGCAGACTGATGGCACACAAAAATCGCACCTGTAATCACAGCATCTGAGGCCTCTGCCTCTGGTCTCCTAGGGACCGCGTAAAAATGACGACGACCACCACCTGCCCGACCTCCATCCCTACCACCTGCTCTGCCGCGCGGAGCACCACCTCTACTCTGACGACTACCCCTTCTAGCCGAGGGCTGAACTGCTCGTAAAGGCTCAGCCAACTGAACTATACCTTGCTGAGGGCAATCTCTAGAAAAATGACAAATCACACCATAAGTAAAACAAGCCCCTGGCGGCCTACTCGGTCGAGATGAACCAGCAGATCCCGTATAACTACCACCGCCTGATGCCGCAGAAACTGTACCCCTCGAAGACTGGCCGCCATAGCCCTGATGGCTGCTCTGACCCTGCTCGAACTGGGTACTACCGAAAGTCTTAAGGGAAGCCTGAACCGGTCGACTGGACTGACCCTGGTGCTGATGTGGATGATAACTCCGACTCCACTGGCCAGGACCTTTACCACCATATCTGGAACCACTGTAGACACCCTGAGGTTGAGGCCTCTTATCTCTGGACCCCTGATCATATCGCTGTAAGTCCTCCACAGTGCGGGCATAGTCTACGATAGCCTGAAATGACCGACCACCGGCAATCAATATCTCAGCTGGCTGCCTGATCTCTGGCCTCAATCCTCATACAAATCTGCGAATCCTATCTACCTCAGTAGGAATGATCATAGCTCCAAATGGTGCTAGCTGATGAAAATGGGTCTCATACTCCGAGAGAGTCGTAGACCCCTGCATAAGGTGAGTAAACTGCTCCCTGTGACGCTCACGATCACTCTGAGGTAGGAACTTGGCCATAAAGGCCTCATAAAACTCAGACCAGGTCAAAGGAGGTGACGATGGTGGTCTACAAGTAACATGAGCCCTCCACCATAACTTTGCTGGGCCCTCTAACTGATAGGTAGTATAACCAACCCCGTGAGTCTCCAACAAACCCAAATGATGCAGCATCTCCTCACATGTAGTAATAAAGTCATGTGGATCCTGTCCAGAAGTACCAGCAAACCTCGGAGGTGCTAACCTCAAAAACCTACCCAACGCCTTCTGCTCTGACTCTGACATAGCTGGCCAAGGAGTAAGAGGTTGTGCAACAGATGGAACCGGAATGACCTCCGCACGGGGAGCCATAGTAGCAGGCTGCGCTCCTGAGCTCTAAGCACCCAAGGCTGCCCCCTGAGCGGATGTCTGCGCTACCTCAGAAGGCCGCTCTCCAATCACACCCAAAAGCTGTAATAGTAATACCCGAATATTTAGAGACTGAGATGCGACTGGAGCTGGCACAGAAGTTGGCACTGGAGATGGTACTGGAGCTGGTGGTACCTGGGCTGCCCCCTGATCCACATGCTGCTCGGGCTTTATCTCCACTCTAGCAGATCTAGCAGGTGCCACTGCTCAAGGGCGTCCTCGACCCTTAGCTGGAGTGGGAGGCTCATCTCCGCAAGATGTCGATGATCTCGTACGAACCATCTGCGAAAGAATGAAGTAGAACAAATGATATTTCCAGAAATTTCAAGGGTTCCACGCACGACACAGAAGCAATAAAAGAGTCAAATTTCCTAAAATGTCACTGTAGCCTCCCAAAGATTGAGTATGGACGTCTCCGCCCCGATCCGCAGGACTCTACTAGACATTGGCTCCTATACCGATAACACCGGTGAACCTAAAGCTCTGATACCAAGCTGTCACAACCCGATTTCTCGGTCATGATGGCACCTACAACCCCCAGTAGGCGAACCAATTCCCGTAGCCCAGGACAGTTAGTAATGAGCTACTATCTAACAAATAAGCGAGAGAGTAGTTTAATAACCAAAAGTGAGGGAACAAGATGAAGAGAATAGATAACAGGAATATATATGTACATATGCGGAAGCTAAACCAAACCCCAAGACGTGGTATCCTAGTATAGAGCCGAAACTACATACATGGAGTGAAAATGATCCAGAACAATATATACAGATGTCTCTGAATGGTAATAGAGTACATAAAGCAAAAGATAAACTAAAACTAAGCTCCAATCGCCAAGAGCTCACCCTCAGTCTGAAGTAGTCCCCAACAGATCTCCAAGCATGAATCACAGCGAACTAACGGCGATGGCCCACGCTAGGATATGCACCCAAAGATGCAGGGGGGCAGGGTGAGCACCAAATCCGAAGCATGAGGTACCTAGTAGGTATCATAGGCCGACTGGGCACATATAAGATAAAAGCGTTGTAACAGACATAATAGAAGCAAGTAGTCACAGAGATCAACAAAAGGTACACAGGAACTAGCCTAGAGGGAAATCAACAGAACCACATGTGAGGCCAGTAAGCGGAATATATACACCATAGGTACATGTGAAAGTAAGAAATAATGCACCTGGGGTCCTTGCAATAACAGTGTATACATAATAAGTTTACGAAATGGACGGTATACCGGTAACCTCAAGTGTAAGAAGAGGGAAAGAGTAATGATAGGCATGCTTAGAGACATGAATCAAACTCAACTAATCACATCAATCTCAATACAGAAACTAACAGTTTAGCAGTAACCAATTTCATTCCTAACCGTAACAGGGAATAATTTTGTAAGTAAATAGCAAGAGTCTACCTACAGTCCCCCGGCCGCCCATACAACTGGGGAACACAAACAAGTGAAAACAAACCCTCCGGCATCCCATACTACCGGAGCGTACAATCAACAAACAACAAACAAGGGTGGAGCCTTAAACAATGAATGATATGATGCATGAAGATATCAAGTGAAATGGTACCTCTGTATGTACCTCCTCCGGTGCCGATCCGGCCCAGCAGGTAGTTTCCATGAAAGGACACTGCCCGTATACCTCTACTCCACCGTATACCCTTCCTTCAGCACACGCAGCCCAAAGCCCTAGGCCCGGATGGCAAGGTCAATGGAGGTCCCTGACCCCATACTAACACTCAGTATCAAGACATGTCATCCGGAAGCAAGTCCGGGTTCAAGATAGAGACCTAGTCTCTAATATGCATGCCCAAACCCTGTCCAAGACTAAAGTAGTAGGAAAATATCTCAAAAAACCCTCCAAGGGTGCCCGGGCACAACCGGGTCTAAACAGTAGAAAGTCATCTCGGGTGCTCGGTCCGACCGAGGCTAAACTTATCTCAGGTAGCAAGAAAACTCAACTAGCACCCCGGCCCTGCCGAGTCTAGCGTTAATCATAATATAAATCATAATTTTACTTTCTTTTACCCAAGAATATTCACAAGTTAAATCAAACCATTTCTAATTCATTTCCATCAAAAAGGGGCCCCCGGGGCCATGCAAGGTTTAGAAAATAGTGTCAGTAGGCCCGAAGCCAAAACTGTAGTAAAACATGGATAAAACCTCTTTATATGCATGGAAATGGTATGATCACACACTATAGCTGCCCAGCAGCTCACAATCAACCTATCGACCCTGCACAGGCC